>ML301826.1:0-62163 GCA_005239505.1 Nicotiana paniculata | reverse complement strand
TCAGCAATAGGATGTGTCACCACCGCACTACAAGCCTGAGTAAGGGTGACAGTAGCTAGATCTTGGAAGTCAACTTTTCAGGTATTTAGCCAGCCTTTGATGGAATGGAGCTGGTGGTCTCTTTTGTCAAGTAATTTGAGATTTGTCTTTCTCAACCACCACCTCAACTGTAGGCTTCCCTTCTTGTACTGTTCATCCTTTTGGTATTTAGCCAGCCTCTGAGGGAATGGAGCTGGTGGTCTCTTTTTCCCAGTAATTTGGGATTTGTCTTTCTCACTCACCACCTCAACTATCGGCTTCTGAGTCATCTCCACTTCTTTTTCATTCTTAATCTGTGCATTGGGTTCTTCTTCACTAGGTTGCACTTTTGCTTTGGTCAAAATTGTTGAATCATCAAGTTCAACCTGCATGGGTACCAATGTTTCAGTCTGCCTGCTTTCATGAGCCCTTTCTAGATCCACATTTAATTCTCTGCCACTGCGAAGAGTCACTGCCATCAGCTGCCTTGGAACCTGGTCAATAGGATTTATCTGAGTATCTGCAGGTAATGTTCCAGGAGGTCGATTGTTCACTGCCATAGATATCTTCCCTAACTGTACTTCAATATTTATAATAGCTGCATCATGAACATCTACTCTCTCACTGATTTTGTCATTTGACCCAATTACCTGCTGCATCATAGCTTCTAACCTGGCAAACCCATCTTCCTGCCTTCCTCCTTGTTGTTGCTGAGGAGGGTAGTTAGATTGTTGCTGATTCTGATGATTATAACCCTGTGGCCTCTGAAACGTTGCTGCATTACCTTGCGGTCCCCTGACACCCATATTTCCACTGTTTTGCTGTTGGTGAGGTGGCCTATATGGTTGGACTTGCTGACCCCAATTCTGCCCCCTTTGTCTCTGGCTTCCATAATTTGACACATAATTATATTTTCTGAGTAAGGAGGGTGATGGCTTTCTGTATTGCAATGATTACCAAGTGGTTGACTAATGCAAGATCTGCACAAGCCCCCATTGGTTGTGTCAACGATGTGCACCTGTTGTTTCTGTCCCGATTCTTCCACCCTCGTTGTAAGTATACTCATTTGCGTTATCAAGGTGGCCACGTTCTCTGCAATTATATTAGATGGATCGAATGGCACTGAATGAACAACAGGAGTAATGGGTGCATTCCTTGTTGTCCATCCTGAATTTTGTGCCATTTTATCAAGTAAGATTTGACTCTCTCTCCACGATTTGCTCAGGAATGCTCCACCAGCTGAAGCATCAACATTTGCTTTCACAGTATCAGCCAAACCCATGTAAAAACGCTGCCCCAACATTTGCTCAGGAATGCCATGATGTGGACAGATAACCAGCATACTCTTAAATCTTTCCCATGTCTCTTGTAATGTTTCCACTGGTTTCTGTCTAAAGCTCAAGATTTCATCAATTTGTTGAGCAGTTTTGTTGGGTGGATGAAACTTGTTCACGAACTGCTTGACTAACTCCTCCCATGTAGTAATGGAGTTGATGAGGAGTGAGTTAAGCCAAGTCTGGGCAGCACCAGTCACTGAGAATGGAAACAACAACAGTTTTATTGCCTCCTGAGTGACGTTTGGCTGCCTTTGAGTTTTGCAAATTGACAGGAAGTTCTTTAAATGCTGCTGGGGGTATTCAATGTACGACCCTAAGAATAACCCTTTGTTCTGCAATATGTGCAACATATTATTTTTAATCTGAAAGGACTCGGCCTGTATCTGAGGAACCAGTATCGTTGTGGCCAAATTCTCAGCTGTGGGTTGTGCCCAGTCATATAAAGGAGCCTCTGCCCCTAATTGAGCGGCTGGGTCTACCACTTCATCCCCATGATTATTCCGGTTGTGTGGATCTTCCATGTCGGTTTCAATTTGTGGTTGATGTTTGCTTTTCCGATTGGTTCGGTTTATGGCCCTGAAAAATTTCTCAGGGTCTGATAAGGCTTCAATTACTTCACCAGTCCTCGATGAGTTNGCCCAGAGTCGATCCCACAGGGAATTTACGTATCAATTGAGTCTATAAAATACTAAACTGTTGCTAAATCAAGTTTCTCAAGACTTTGAATGTCAATTTGGTGATGTTTAACTAATTCTACAATCAATAATAATAAACTATCAAGTAACTAACAATTTAATGTAATAATGATAATAAAGGAAGGTCTACGGTTATGGTTTACCCCTTGGTGAATTCTTCCTTGGATATTTCTTATAATTTAATTGGATATCTCTATCAATCATGAACGCTCTAACTATCATAAATCTCTCTCAAGTAATTATGGTAATTTACTAGATGTACTTTTTCAAGTTACACTAGCTAGATCGTAATACAATTCACTTTAGGTTGCACCCGAGGTATCGTTATCTCTAACGTAACCTCTAAACCCTCGGTTATGACTTTCGTCTATACTCCGGGAGTGGTGTTGTTCAAAAATAACTACCTAATGCACTCTCTCTCAAGTAGATACATAATAAATAGGACGAGTTAATCGAGAGCTCATTCAATCAACTACAATAAGAACGTAGTTAAAAAAAAAGAGGTTAATCAACCAAAATATATTAATATCACCATGAATTCATCCCCAACGGGTTCTACCAAAATTCTAGACTAAAGAATTTAGCTACTCATGTTAATGAAAATCAAAACTAAAAGAAATTGCATAATGGAAATACAAAGTAATGAATACTAGATGTAGAAATCAAAGTTTTGGCACATCAATGATTTTCTTCTGTTGAATCCTTTGAATGCCTTCCGAATCCTCTAAGTTGTGTTGTTTGGTGTCTATTTATATGTTTAGGGCGAACCCTAACCGTGTAGGAGACTTCTATTTCAACTGGGAAAAACTTAAACTCGTCAAAACTCGGATTTGGCCGAACTGGGAACCCCGGGCGTTTGGGCTCTAACGCACCCCTAAGGCCAGGACAGGCCTGGCGTTTGGGCCCTAACGCCTCCCTAACGCCATGGGATGCCTGGACTTATGGGGTAAACGCCCTCTTAACGCCAGGTAGGGTCAGGCTTTAGGGGGAAAATGCCCGGCTATCGCCCGAGTGTCTCCTTTTGCATATTTTCGACGTAGTTGCATCCCTTTAGCTCCGTTTCCATCTCCAATTCACCTACACATAAAATAAACTCTATTAAGCACATAACAAGTGTATTTTTTTTATCATTAATGCACCTCAAATGTATGGTATATTACATATTAAATTATGCATTTTAGTCTCGCGTCAAGACTCAACTTTCCCCTCTTCCCAAACCGCATAACACCCTTCATGGGTGAGACCTTCAGCAGAACCTTCTCCCCAGCCATGAAAGATACATACCGGACCTTCCGGTCCGCATATCTCTTCTGTCTAGACTGTTCCGTGCGAAGCCGCTCCTGAATCATCTTCACCTTATCTAACACATCCTACACCAAATCTGTACCCAAGAGTCTAGCCTCACCCAGCTCAAACCAACCGACTGGAGATCTACAACCTCTTCCCGTATAAGGTCTCATATGGAGCCATCTGGATACTCGATTGATAACTATTATTATATGCAATCTCCACGAGTGGCAGAAACTAGTCCCATGAACCCCCGAAATCAATAACAAAAGTGCACAACATGTCCTCCAGTATTTGAATAGTGCGCTTGCACTGCCCGTCTATCTGAGATGAAAAGATGTGCTCAACTCAACCTAAGTACCCAACTCTCTCTGTACGGACCTCTAAAATTGCGATGTGAAATGAGTACCTCTGTCGGAAATGATGGAAACTGGAACACCATGCAGCCAAACAATCTCCCTGATATAAATCTCGGCTAACAGCTCCAAAGAATGAGTAGTACCAACAGGAATGAAGTGCGTGGACTTGGTCATTCGGTCCACAATAACCCATAGAACTTCCTCGAATTCCGTGGGAGCCCAACTACAAAGTCCATGGTGATCTGCTCCCACTTCCACTCCGGAATATCCAACCTCTGATGTAATCCACCTGGTCTTTGGTGCTCATACTTGACCTGATGACAGTTGATAGATCGAGCTACAAATCCAACAATGTCCTTATTCATCCGCCTCCACCCATAATGTTGTCTCAAATCCTGATACATATTCGCGACACCCGGGTGGATGGAATACTGCGAGCTGTGGGCCTTTGCAAGAATCAACTCTTGAAACACCATCCATATTAGGCACACATATCCGCCCCTGCATCCTCATCACGCCATCTTCGCTGATAGCTACATCTCTGACATCACCTCGCCGGACCCTATCCTGAAGTACTAGTAAGGGTAGGTCATCATACTAGCGCTCTCTAATACGATCATAAAGAGAAGACCTGGAGAGTACACAAGGCAATACCCCGCAAGGCTCTGATTGGTCCAATCTCACCAACTGGCCTGCTAAGGCCTGAACACCAAGTGCTAATGGTCTCTCCACTGCTGGAAGATATGCTAGACTCCCCAAACTCTCTGCTCTGCGACTCAAGGCATCGGCCACTACACTGGCCTTCCCCTGATGGTATAAAATCATGATATCATAGTCCTTGAGAAGCTCGAAACATATCCTCTGACGCAAATTCAGATCCTTCTGCTTAAACAAATGTTGCAGGCTACTGTGATCAGTAAAAACCTCACAATGAACCCCATACAGATAATGATGCTAAATCTTCAAGGCGTGAACAATGGCTGCTAGCTCAAGATCATGCACCAAATAATTCTTCTCATGAGTAAGCAATCACCCTACCCTACTACATCAATACACAACCAATGCCTATCCTCGAGGCATCACAATACATAGTATAAGAACCTGAAGCTGATGGCAATACTAACATTGGAGCTGAGGTCAAAGCAGCCTTGAGCTTCTGAAAGCTCTCCTCACACTCGTCCGACCACCTGAACGGAGCACCCTTCTGGGTCAATTTGGTCAAGGGTGAAGCAATAGAAGAAAAACACTCCACAAAGCGATGGTAGTAACCCACCAAACCAAGAAAGATCCTAATCTCTGTAGTTGAGGACGGTTTGGGCCATCTCTGCACCGCCTCTATCTTCTTCGGATCAACCTGTATACCCTCACTGGACACCACGTGCCCCAAGAAAGCTACTAAGGCAAGTGAAAACTCACACTTGGAGAACTTTGCATAAAGCTTCCCCTCCCTCAATCTCTGCAATACAACTCTCAAATGTTGAGCATGCTCCTACTGGCTACGAGAATATACCAGAATGTCATCAATTAACACAATAACAAAGGAATCCAAATACGGCTGAAACACGTTGTTCCTCAAATTCATGAACGCTACTGGGGCATTGGTCAGCCCAAAAGACATCACCATAAACTCATAATGACCATAACGGGTCCTGAAAGCAGTCTTGGGAATGTCTGAATCCCGGATCTTCAGCTGATCATGATATCCGGATCTTAAGTCAATCTTGGAGAACACTCTAGCTCCCTGAAGCTGGTCAAACAAATCATCAATGCGAGACAAAGGATACCTATTCTTGATGGTAACCTTGTTGAGCTCCCTGTAGTCAATACACATTCTCATGGAACCATCCTTCTTCTTTACAAACAACACCGGTGCACCCCAAGGTGACATACTAGGACGAATGAACCCCTTATCTAGGAGTTCCTGAAGCTGCTCTTTCAATTCCTTCAACTCCGCCGGTGCCATACGATACGGTGGAATGTAAATAGGCTGAGTTCCTAGCACCAAATCAATACCAAAATAAATTTCCCTGTCAGGCGGCATGCCCGACAGGTCTGCAGGGAACACGTCCAGAAAATTATGGACATAGGAACAAAATCAACAGTGGGAGTCTCAACACTGACATCCCTCACAAAAGACAAATATGATAAACATCCCTTCTCTACCATACGCTGAGCCTCAGGTATGAAATCACCCTACTAGGCACATAATCAATAGAACCTCTCCACTCGACTCTCGAAAATCCCGACATTGCTAAGGTCACAGTCTTAGCGTGAAAATCAAGAACAGCATGACACGGAGATAGCCAATCCATGCCCAATATCACATCAAAGTCAACCATGCTAAGTAATAACAGATCCACTTAGTCTCTAAACCCTCAATAGATATCACACATGACCAGTACACGCGGTCCACAATAATAGTATCGCCCACCGGAGTCGACACATGAACATATGTAACTAAGGACTCACTGGGCATATCCAGAAAATAGGCAAAATATGATAAAACATAGGAATACGTGGAACCATGATCAAATAAAACCGAAGCATCTCGGTGACAGACTTAGACAATACCTGTAATCAGTGCGTCTGAGGCCATAGAATCTGGTCTGGCTGGAAGTGCATAAAAATGGGCCTGACCTCCACCTGATCGACCTCCCCCTCTAGGGTGGTCTATAGCTGCCTGACCCCCACCCCTAGCTGGCTGGGCGGGTGGTGACGTGACTGGAGCTGAAGTCGAGGGTTGACCCCTTTACTGAGACGAACCACCAGGACGACGAGGGTACTACCTCCACATATGTCCCAACTCTCCACACTCATAACAACCCTCTGGTGCTGGAGATGGGGACTGAAGGGAACCCCTAGCACCAGGATAACCACTAGAAGAACCAAGCATAAAAGAACCCTGTACCGATGGTGCACGAGATGAAACCTGAGCTGGGAGAGAACTAAATGATGGGTGCCCCTGCTGAGAAATGTGAGGACAACGACCAACTGATCCACCACGATAACCTGAGCGACCTGACTGAGCCTGCCTGAATGGACGGCCTCTGCCGTGCTGAAACTGTCCTCGTGAAGGAACACCGCCAAAACTACCAGATCCCCGAGGCCTCTTGGCCTCCCTCTCATCTCTCTCCTAGCAATGAACTGACTCAATCTCTCGGGAAATATCCATAACCTGCTCAAAAGTAGCACCCGACACCCTTTCCCTATTCATAAGAATACAAAGTGATATGTGAGGCCATCTACTAACCTCCTGATCCTGTCTCTATTTGTAGGGACCAACCAAATAGCATGACGGCCAAGCTCCGAAAACCTCATCTCGTACTGCGACACCGTTATATCACCCTGACGCAACTGCTCAAACTGCCTGCGCAGCTCCACTCTGTGGGAATGTGGAACATACTTCTCTAAGAAGAGAGTGGAAAACTGCTTCCAAGTAAGGGGCGCTGCACCAACCCGCCTACCCCTCTCATAAGCCTCCCACCAAGTAAATGCGGCTCCTGAGAAATTAAAGGTAGTAAATGAGACCCCACTGGTCTCCAATATCCCTGTTGTACGAAGCATCCTCTGACACTTTTCTAAGAAACCCTGGGCATCCTCGCCCTCAGCACCACTAAAGTCAGAGGCTGAAGTTTACCAAATCTCTCCAACCTGCACTGCTCGTCGTCAGTCATAACTGGAACCACAAAATCCTGAGTTGGTGCAACCGGCTGGGCTGGAGCTTCCCCTGGGGTCTGAGGTCCCTGAATAACCTGCTCAGGTGTACGGGCAACTGGAGTCTGAGTGCTTCCCCCGGCCTGAAAAGTAGCGGTTGTAGAAGAAATAACGACTGCCTGTGCTAGACTGTTGCACACGGTCAGAATCTGGGCCAAGGTCTCCTGAAGACCTGGAATCACAATAGGCACTACCGGTGCCTGAGACGGTCCTACTGGTACATCAATAGCTGGGACCTGATCTGGAATAACTAGAGGGTTCACAAGTACTACCCCGGCTACTGCGCGGGCTTCACCCCTACCTCTACCACGGCCTCGAGCCCTCGCGGGCCTAGCTGCTGGCTGATCATCCTGTCCGGTAGCACGTGTCCTCACCATCTGTGAGAGAATAAAATAACAAAAGTTCAGTTACCAAAATCAATAGATTCGCACAACAAGAATTCAAGAATGTGAGATTTTCCTAAGGGTTTTGCAGCCTCTCGAATATAGGTACAGACGTCTCCGTATCGATCCGCAAGACTCTACTGAACCTGCTCATGACTCATGAGACCTATGTAACCTAGGCTCTAATACCAACTTGTCACGACCCCAAAAACCAGCCGGTCATCATGGCGCCTATCATGGAACTAAACCAGACGACACATTTTTAGAATAATTTGACACTTCATAATAAAGGTGCTTTTAAACCATTAATTAATAAAAACTTCATAACATCAGTTTAAATGACAAGTGCGGAAAAACAAACAAACCTCGACATCGGGGTGTCACAAGTCACGAGCGTCTACAAAGGATCATCCAAAACAACTAAGACTATTACAGTCCGGAAAACACTAATATAGTCTAAGGAAGATAAGAGAGAAAGGAGCAAGGCTGAGATTGCCCTGCAGCTACCTTGCCGACTCCGAATATCCGCGATGGATGAAAGAATCAGCACTCGCTATCACGTCCAGAAATCCCTGGATCTACACACAAGGTGCAGGGAGTAATGTGAGTATGCCAACTCAGTAAGTAATAAATGTAAATAAGGACCGAGCAGTAAGAAACACATAAATCCATGTCGTGAAATCACAGTAAGTACAACTTACCTTCAAAACAATGTATAAGTCAAATCATCCTGCTTAAACCAGTTCTTTTTCAATAAAAATCGTTTGACGATATTTTTCCAACAGTTTGAAAAGTGTTTCAATGAAGTTTAGAGTGAAAAATAAAATGATAAAAGTCATAAATAGCTCCTCGGGCACAAACATGTATCATAAACTTTCCCTTAGGAATAACATCACTCAGAATCATCTCCTCGGGCAACCTCACAATCACTCGTAATAAGCCCAGCGGGCACAACATGAATAAAGAACAACCTCTCGAGCAACATCACATCACTCACTCAAGGTACCCGCGCTCACTGGGGGTGTACAGACTCCGGAGGGGCTCCTACAGCCCAAGCACTATAACTAGCCACCTCGTGGCGTAAATCAATCAGGCCCTTGACCTCACATAATCATGAATCAGTAATAACATACTGTGGCGCATAGCCCGATCCCATATCACATCCTCACAAATTAGGCCCCCGACCTCACTCAGTCAGAAACCTCTCCAGCAACTTGGGCTATCAGTAAAATGGGGTGCTCGACCCAAAATAGCATTTTATGCATCAAATAGTGTAAATGAAACAGAGTTTCGACATCAGTTTAAAATATCATGACTGAGTACATATTTGAAATCAAAATAGTGAGGAAATAGCAGTAAAATTCCTTAAGGGTCCAAACAACTTGGCACGAGGCCCAAATACGGCATTCAACTCAAAACATGGTAATACCATCAAGAAAACACGAAATATCATATAGTTTTCAGTCAAATACGCAACTTAATAGTTGCTACGGGGTGGACCAATTCACCATCCCCACGGTGCACACCACACGCTCGTTAACCAGCATGTGTGCCACTTCAAAAATAGTAATAAAATATAAAATCCGGTGTTTCATACCCTCAGGACAAAATTTATAGTCATTACTTACCTCAAATTAGTCAAAATCCTAATCCACGATGCCTTTTCCTCTTGACTCAGCCTCCAGTTGCTCCAAATCTAACCAAAACCAGATTAATATCATCAATTTATGCTAAAGGAACAAAGTCCACTAGAAAATAATCGAATTGCCTCAAAAATCCCGAAATTGGCCAAATCCGACCCCGGACCCACGTCTCGGAATTCGATAAAAATCACAATACTAGAATTCTTTTTCACTCCCGAGTCTACCCATATCAAATTCGTCGAAATCCAACCTTAAATGCCCATTCAAATCCCCAAAAGAATTTCAAAAACTTTTCTTCTATTTTCTCCCAATTTCCATTCAAATTTCGCAAATTAGATGATAAAATTCAAGACT
Source organism: Nicotiana paniculata (assembly GCA_005239505.1). Lineage (NCBI taxonomy): Eukaryota > Viridiplantae > Streptophyta > Magnoliopsida > Solanales > Solanaceae > Nicotiana > Nicotiana paniculata. The sequence goes on along the minus strand of ML301826.1, from coordinate 52,373 downwards.
AAATCATGAATTAAACCAAATATAAGTGAAGAACACTTACCCCAATCATTCTACTGAAAATCTCTTAAAATTTTGCCTTCTCCCGAGCTCTCTATTGAAAATTTGGAATTTTAGACTAAACCCTCGATTTTGAACTTTAAATATTCTGCCCAGACATTTCTTCACCGCAAACACGGCCACCTCCTTGCGTTCGCAAAGCACAATCTGGCTCCCCCTTCTCTTAACCCTACGCGAATGCGTCAACAACATTGCGAACGCGATGCTTTACCCGACTTGCCCACCGCGAATGCGGACCTATCCACGTGAACGCATAGGCCAAAACCGCTGGGGTCCCCAACCCCCACTCTTCTTCGTGAACGCATTCCCTTGAAAGCGAACGCGATGACTACTTCACTCAGACATCCGTGTTTTCGTCCTCCTCTTCGCGAACGCGATGAATAAAATACCATCTCCCCAAATTACTCTTCGCGAACGCAGCATCCCACCCGCGAATGTGATGAACAAATCCTCTGCAATAAAAACCTGAAAAATCTGCCAAGTTTAAAATACAAGAATTGGTCTGTTAACAACCCAAAACATAACCGAGGCCCTCGGGACGTCAACCAAACATCCCAACACATCCCATATCCTCATTCAAACTTAGTCGAGCCTTCGAACCACTCAAAACAATGCCAAAACACCAAATCATCCTCGAATTCAAGTGTAAGAACTTAGAAACTTCCAAATTACGCCAACGATGCCGAAACAATCTAAACCACGTCCGAATGACCTGAAAATTTGCACACACATCCAATATGACATTACGAAACCCGATGGCTAATTTTTCACTACCGACCGAAAATCGCCAAAAAATCAATTTCGCCAATTCAAGCCTAATTCTTCTTCGGACCTCCAAACAACACTCCGAACACACTCCTAAGTTACAAATCACCTAACGAAGCTATCTGAGCCATCAAAACCATATTCCGAGATCATTTACCTATAAGTCAACTTCCGGTTGACTTTTCTAACTATTTTCCCGACTTAAGAGACTAAGTGTCTCATTTCTCTCCCGAACCACCCCGAACCCGAGCCAACCGACCCAACACAACATAAATGACCTAAACAACACAAAATAAAGCAGAAAGGGGAAAACGAGACTACACTCTCAGAACGAACGACTGGGTCGTTACATGGAACCTAACCCAAACCGCTAGGTAAGCCAACAGTCACATAATAACAATGAAGTCGAATAAACATGGTCTAATAACTCAACATCGAAAGAATATTGTAAAGCATCTGAGAATAAAACCATAATAATGCTACAACCAACCCCAAAATCTAGAGTCAACGGGTACACGAGCACTACTGAATAACGAGATAGAAGTAAAATGCTCTAACACAACTATGATAGAACAATAAATATAGTGACAACTGAAAGATAACTTCAAGGACTGCGGATGACATAGAAGCTACCTCATAATCTCCCATAAGTTGGCAACAACTCAAGTCTGAAAATCACCTCGACCGGATGTACCTGGATCTGCACATGAAGTACAAAGTATAGTATGAGTACAATCGACCCCATGTAGTCAATAAGTAACAACACTAACCTTGGGCTGAAAGAAGTGACGAGCTCGAAGCAATAATCAAATTCCAATATCAATAATCGACAACAATTCAAAATATAAAGGAAAAACCATAGAAACAAGTAGCTCACAGATATCATGTTAAGCTTGAACACATTTCAGAAATTTGGACATGCTTTCAAGTATAACAGTTAAAGCCCAACACATATAAAGCATTTCATTTAATAGCTAGCATGTGAAAGGTATACCTATAAGCCTACATGTCAAGTATACATGTCAATCAACAATATCATGGTAGATGCATCAATACTCGCACTTACCATTGTATAGGTGCCTGGCATAACTACTCATCATCAAATCACGTATATTAAACTTTGTGTATGTGCCCACTGCTGACATGTCAGACTCCAGAAGAGCGGATTCTTCCCAAGCTCTAATCAAAATCATTTAGCCCAATAATGATGCATGGTGCACCTGTCATCCCAAAAATAATAACCCTTAGTCCAATATGGGCCTGTCGTACGCCTCACCCCAAATAAATACCAAACCGGCTCTATGGCCCACACTCAGTCATTTTTCGTTCATATCTTAGATAAACACATCTAAAAATGCTCAGTTTAATAGTGTTACACATAAGAGGGATTAACAACATGTGAGGAATTAAATAAGTACTTACACAGATAGAGCATCATGACTAAGAACATGTGTACAAATAAGGGATATAGCTTTGAATCAACAAGAATTGCCCTATCAAGTCTCAAACAAATAACACTTATCCTAGACATGATGTCTAACATAAATCACCGCTCAAATGATTAAACAAGTAGGGAAAATGCGGGGATAACAAGACATGATAGCAAAACAAGCTCGTAATAACCTAAAGTCCTCCCCAAACCACGCGCCTGTCACCTTGCGCATACGTCACCCTGCTATCTTTCATATAACGTAGTTCTTAGGGTTAAATACCGTCAAATTCAAGTTTAGATTTGTTACTTACCTCAAAGTGCGCAACTCAACCCTCCAACAAGCCCTCGCCTCGCGAATCGGCCTCCTAATGACTCGAATCTAGTCACAACTAACTTAATACCATCAATAATAGCTATAGGAAACAATTCTAAAAGATAAAGATAAGCTATTGAATCAAATTCAAAAAGTCAACCTCGGGCCCACACCTTAGAACCCGATAATATTCAGAAATTATGAACACCCATTCAATTACGATTCAAGCATACTAAATTCATCCAATTCCATCGACAAAAGGACCCCCAAATCTCAAAATTACTCTCCAATAACATAGTCTAAAATCCCCAATTTGCACTTCAAAATCACATAAACTAGGTGTAATTATCAATGGGTAATCAATATTTACCAATAAAAATGATGAATCTTGACTCACCTTATAAATTATAGTAAAAGGTCTCTCACAAACCGCCTCCAATCGAGCTCATAATCCAAAATTAGAACAAACTGAACAAACCCTCCTTTTAATACACTGCTCCAGCGATTTAGCACATGTGGATCACTTAACAACATTTGCAGTTTCGCAAGTGTGGTCCAAAAGTCGCATCTGCGCTCCTACAGCCTCCAGCCCCTTTCTCTTTTGCGAACAAAGTTTTGATTCTACAAATCTGCTTCTACGGGTACCCACTGCATCTGCAGTCTCTGAGGCCCTCAGTCTCTTCCGCATCTGCGGACAATCAAACAAATGCATCTGCACTTCCGCAAATGCGTCTCCCAGTCTGCATCTGCGACCACTCTCTGCCAAGCTTAACCCCACTTCTGTAATGCATCCGCCACTTCTATGGCTTCGCACCTGCAGTCATAATCTTGTAGGTGCGATCACACCAACACTTGAAGCCTTAGCATTTCATTAAGTCGAAACATCAATCCGATTTCGATCTGAATCACACCCGAGTCCCCTGGGACCCCGTTCGAATATACCAACAAGCCCTAAAACACGAAATGAACTTAGTCGAAGTCTCAAATCACATCAAATAATATCAAAATCATGAATCGCACCCCAATTCAAACCTAATGAAACTAATGAACTTCCAACTTCTAAACCAATGCCGAACCATATCAAATCAACTCTGAATGACCTCATTTTTTTCACACTAGTCCCAAATGACACAATGGACCTATTTCAACTCTAGAAACCAAAATTTGAACCCGATATCAACAATGTCAACTCTCGGTCAAACCTTCAACTTTCCAACTTTTGCCAAAAAACCTCAAATCAACCTCCCGACCTCCAAATCAATATACGGACATACTCCTAAGTCCAAAATCATCATACGAAGCTATTGGAAGCATAAAAACTCCATTCCACAGTCTTCTACACAAAATTCAAACTCCAATAAACTCTTTCAACTTAAGCCTTACACCTTACTAAGTGTCTTAGTTCACTCTGAAACATCCCTGAACCTAAACCAACCATCCGGGCAAGTCACATAACTACAAATTAGAATAGAGGAGATAAATAGGGGAACGAGGCTACAATATACAAAACATCCTACCCCTCTTAAACAAGCATTCCTTTTCGAATGAGTCTAGAATCATACCTGGAGTCTCAAATAGGTGTGGATGCCTGCTCTGCATCTCCCGTTCAGACTCCCAAGTAGCCTCCTCGATTGGCTGGCCTCTCCACTGAACCTTCACTGAAGCTATATTCTTTGATCTTAACTTTTGAACCTGCCCATCCAAAATGGCCACCAGCTCCACATCTTAAGTCAAATCCCCATATAATTGAAATGTGCGAAAGTCCAAGACATGTGACGGATCACCATAGAAATTCCAGAGCATAGAAACATGAAACACTGGGTGCACACACGATAGACTAGGTGGCAAGTCAAGTGTGTAGGACACATCTCCAATCTTCGAAAGCACCTCAAAAGGGCCAACATACTGAGGGGTCAATTTTTTCTTCTTCCCAAACCTCATCACACCGTCCATGGGAAAAACTCTGAGCAAAACCTTCTCGCCCACCATATATGCAACATCACAAACCTTCCTATCATCATAACTATTTTGTCTGGACTTCGTTATACAAAGCCGATCCTGGATCAACTCTACCTTCTCTAAGCCATCACGGACCAAATCAGTACCCAAGAACCTAGCCTCCCACAGCTTAAACCAACCAACTGGAGAATGACACTGGCTCCCATATAAGGTCTCATAAGGAGCCATCTGAATACTCGATTGGTAGTTGTTGTTGTAGGAAAACTCTACAAGCAGCAATAACTGATACCATGAACCCGAAATCCATAACAAAGGTGCGTAACATATACTCCATGATCTGAATGGTGGGCTCGGACTGCCCATTCGTATGAGGGTGAAATAATGTACTCAACTCGCGTACCTAACTCACACTACACAACTCTCCAAAAATGCGATATGAACTATATGTTCGATCAGAGATAATGGACACCGACACACCATGAAGAAGAACAATCTCACGGATATAGAGCTGAGCCAGTTTCTCTGAATAATAGGTAGTCACTATCGGAATAAAGTGGGCAGACTTGGTTAGTCTATCTACAATAACCCACACTATGTTAAATTTCTTCAAAGTCCGTGGATCCCAACAACGAAATCCATGGTAATACGCTTGCACTTCCACTCGATAATCTCAAGTCTCTTAATAAAATCACCCGACCTATGATGCTCGTACTTCAGCTTCTGGTAGTTCAAATACCGAGCCACAAAATCTACTATATCTTTCTTCATTATTCTCCATCAATAGAGTTGACTCAAATTCTGATACATCTAAGCGACACCCGGATGAACGGAGTATCACAAACTCTAGGCCTCCTCAATAATCAACTCACACAACATATCAACATTGGACATACAAATCCGACTATGCATCCAATAAAAACCTCTTTAGCATCACCATGTTGCATAGTGTACTTAAGGACAAGAAAATATGGGTCGTCATACTAACGTGCTCTGGTTAGCTCATACAAGGAAGATCGTAAAACCACACAAGCAAGAACCTTACTGGGCTCCAAAGAATCTAACCTCACGAACTGATTGGCCAAAGCATGAACATCCAATGCTATCAGTCTCTCAGCGACTGGGATGTATGCAAGGCTACCCATACTAACAACCTTTCTACTTAAGGCATAGTTCTAACCACCTCCGATGCCTCTAGTTTAGATCCTTTTTCTTAAACAAGTAATGTAGACTCCGATGATCTGTGAATACCTTACAAGACACATTGTATATATAGTGCCTCTAAATCTTCAACGCGTGAACAGTGGCTGCCAACTCTAAATCATGAACGAGGTAGTTCTTCTCATGGGGCTTCAGATAACGTGAAGCATAAGTAATCACCCTACCCTCCTGCATCAATACACACCCGATGTCTATTCGTGAAGCATCACAATAAACCATATATGAACCCGATGCTGACAGAAAAACTAGAATTGGAACTGTGGTCAAGGCAATTTTGAGTTTCTGAAAGCTCTCTTCACACTCATCAGACCACCTGAATGGGGAACGCTTCTTGGCCAATATATTCAAAGGTGCATCAATGGACTAGAAACCCTCCACAAAATGGTGATAATACCCTTCCAACCCAAGAAAGCTCCCAATCTCAGTCGCTGAAGATGGTCTGGGCCAACTCTGAACTGCCTCAATCTTCTTCGGATCTACATTGATCCTCTCACTAGACACCATGTGGCCCAATAACACCACTGAATCCAGCCAAAACTCACACTTGGAGAATTTAGCATAAAGTTTCTTCTCTCTCAAGGTCTGGAGTACAATCCTCAGGCGCTGCTCGTGCTACTCCTGGCTGCATGAGTACACCAATATGTCGTCAATGAACACAATGATGAATGAATCAAGATACGAATGGAATATACTGTTTATCAGGTGCATAAAGGCCGTGGGGGGGATTGGTCATCTCAAAAGACATTACAAGAAACTCGTAGTGCCCATAGCGGGTCCTATATGCCGTCTTAAGAATATTAGAATCCTGAATCTTCAGCTGATGATGCCCTGACATCAAATCAATCTTTCAAAACACACTGACACCCTGAAGTTGGTCAAATAAGTTATTAATGCGCAGTAGTGGGTAGTTGTTCTTAATTGTAACTTTGTTCAACTGTCTGTAATCAATACACATCCATATAGTACTATCCTTCTTCTTCACTAATAGAACCGGTGCACCCCTAAGGTGACACACTGGGCCAGATGAAACCCTTATCAAGAAAATCTTAAAGTTGTTCCTTTAACTCTTTCAGTTCCGTTGGTGCCATGCGATACAGTAGAATAGAGATAGGTTGAGTGGCCAGTACCAGATCAATACCAAAGTCAATATCCATATCGGGTGGCATGCATGGCAGGTCTGCAGGAAACACATCTGAAAAGTCTCTTACTACCGAAACAGAATCAATGGTAGGAGTATCAGCACTAACATCCCTCAGAAAGGTCAAATATGCCAGACACCCCTTCCCAACCATCCGTTGAGAACTCAAATATGAAATCACTATACCTGGAACACAATTCAGGGAACCTCTCCACTCAACCCTAGGTTACCCCACATCACTAATGTCACGGTCTTAGCGTGACATGGTAACAATGAATTCATGCCTAAAATCACGTCAAAGTCAACCATGCGAAGCACAAAAAAATCAACTCTTGCCTCTAATTCCCCAATAGTCACCACACACGACGATACACATGGTCCACAATAATAGAATCACTCGTCGGTGTAGATACATGAACAATCATAACTAAAGAATCATGGGGTATATCCAAATAACAAGCAAAGTACGATGACACATATGAATAAGTGGAACCAGGATCAAATAATACTGAAGCATCCCTGTGGCATACTGAAACAATATATGTGATCACTGCGTCGGAAGAAACTGCCTCTAGCCTAGTAGGAAAAGCATAGCAACGAGCCTGACCATCTCCTATATGACTTCCCCTCTAGGGAGACCTCAACTCGTACGACCTCCACCCTCAACTAGCTGCGCGGGTGGTGTAGCTACTGGTGCAGGGGTAAATAGACTGGCCTCCCTGTTGTACTGGACCTTTGTAATAATGGGGACAATACTTCCTCACATGCCCCAACATTCCAATACAATAATAACCTCGATTCGAAAATGACATTGGGGCTTGAATCCCAACTCAAGAACTAGAATAACCATTAGAAGAACCCAGTACTGATGAACTCTGAACTGATGGCGCACGATACGTTCTTTGAGATAGAAGTGCACTGAAAGATAACTAGCCTAAACGAGTACTGTATAAACCATGACTAGCTGATGCAGCACGATAAACCTAACGAGCAATCTGAGAGGCCCTGTAAATACGACCTCTATAGTGATGTGACTGACCTCCATATGAGGTACCACTGAAACCACCTGAAACACAGGGCTTCTTGCCCTCCCGCTCCTCAAGCACAAGCCTACGAACCGACTCCAAGCGCCTGGAAATTTCAACCAACTTGTCAAACATAGCATCCGTCTCAGCCTCTCGAGCCAAACTGTAACACAACCTGTAGTTGAGGCCATCAATGAACCTCCCGATTCTCTCTCTCTCTCTCTCTCTATCTATCTCTCTCTCGGTGGAACTAACTATATAGCATGACCAGACAAATCCGCAAATCTCATCTCATACTGAGTCACAGTCATATTCCCTTGGCATAACTACTCAAAATCTCTACGCAGCTCCTCCCAACGAGTATGTGGGCAAACTTCTCTAAAAAGAGAATGGAGAACTCATGCCATGTAAGTGGCGCTGTGCTAACTGTCCAACTGAACTCATAGGCTTGCCACCATCTGTAGGCTGCCTCTATCATCTCAAAAGTAGTACATGCAACTCAACTGGTCTCCAAATGTCTGCCTTGCGAGGAATCCGCTGACACCACTCTAGGAAATCTTGAGCATCCTGTGACTCCTCCCAACTAAAATTTGGAGGTTAAAGCCTCTCGAGCTGCTCCAATCTATTTTGCTCCTCATCACTCATAGGTGGGACAACCTCAGCCCGAGCAACATCAATCAGCTTGGTTGATAGTACCCCCCGGTTTCCAGAGTCCTTGAGTTAGTTGCTCTGGAGTACAGGCGGCAGGAGTCTGGGCACCTCCCCCGGCCTGTGAAGTGGTTGGTGCAGCTGGGATCGAAACCGCCTGAGCCATGGTTGTACACAAAGTCAAAATATGGGATACGACCTCTTAAAGGCTAGAAATAACGATGGGCATTGTTGGTTCCCGAGCTAGCCCCGCTAGATCAACAACATCTGGAACCTGCTTCTCATCTAGAGTGACTGGTAGTTCCACATGTGTTTCTCTGGTTGTAGTATGAGCCACACCTCGGCCTCTACCATGGCCCCGACCTCTCACTGCTCTACCGGGTGGTACTGGTGGTTGTCCTCCTGATCCGGTCGCACGTATCCTCAACATCTGTGAGAGAATAGAAGAGTTAAGGTTCAAGCTTCAAAAATAAAAAAATTGACACGGTAAGAATGCAAGAAAGTGAGCTTTCCTAATAGTTCGGTAACCTATCGAAGATAAGTACAAATGTCTCTGTACCAATCAATAAGACTCTACTAAACGTACTCATGACTCGTGAGACCTAAGTAACCTAGTTCTTTGATACTAACTTGTCACAACCCAAAATCCACAAGTCATGATGACACTAACCCAATCCACTAGGTAAGTCAACAGTCACATAATAAAAATGAAATCGAATAAACATGGTCTAATAACTCAACAACGGAAAAATATCATAAAGTATATGAGAATAAAACCATAATACTGCCACAACCAACCCCAAAATCTAGTGTCAACGAATACACGAGCACTACCGAATAACCAGATAAAATTAAAATCCTCTAACACAACTATGATAGAACAATAAATATAGTGATAATTGAAAGAGAACTTCCAGGACTACAGATGACATAGAATCTACCTCATAGTCTCCCATAAGCTGGCAACAACTCAAGTCTGAAAATCACCTCGACCGGATTTACCTGGATCTGCACATGAATTACAGAGTATAGTACGAGTACAATCGATCCTATATAGTTAATTGTAACAATCGATCCCATATAGTGAATAAGTCACAGTTCAAAATATTTAAAAACCCATAGAAACAAGTAACTCAATGATATCGTGTTTAAATTTTACACAATTTAGAAATTTAGACATGCTTTCAAGTATAACAGTTAAAGCCCAACACATATAAAGCATTTCATTTAACAGCTAGCATGTGGAAAGTATACCTCTGTGCCAACATTTCAAGTATACATTTCAATCATCAATATCATGGGATCCATCAATACTCGCACTTAACAATGTACGGGTGCCTATCATAACTGCTCATCTTCAAAGCACGTATATAAGATATTGTGTCTACACCCACTGCTGGCATGTTAGAATCCAGAGGGGAAGATCCTACCCAAGCTCTAATCATAATCATTTAGCCCAATAGTGATTCTTGGTGCACGTATTTCCCCAAAAACAATAACACTTATCCCAATATGGGCCTAGTGTATGCGTCACCTAAATCAATACCAACCCGGATCTATGGCCCAAACTCATTCATTTACCATTCATGTCTCAGATAAATATATCTCACAATGCTTAGTTTAACAGTGTTACACATAAGAGAGATCAACAATATGTGAAGAATCAAATAAGAAGTGCTGAAATAGAAAGAATAAGGCATATAACACTGAAATAGAAAGAATAGCCCTATTAAGTCTGAAACAAATAGAACATAGCCTAGACATGATGTCAAACATGAATCACAGTTCAAATGATTAACCAAGAAGGGAAAATGCGGGGATAACAAGACATGATAGAAAAACTAGCCTGGTAATAGCCTAAAGGCCTCCCCAAACCATGAACACACCGGTACACGTACACACGTCCGTCACCTAGCACGTACGTAAATCCAATATCTTACATATAACGTAGTTCTGATGGTTAAATATCCTCAAATCCAAGTATAGATGTGTTACATACCTCAAAGCGCACAAATCAACACTCCAACAGCCCTTGCCTCGCGAATCAACCTCTAAACGACTCGAATCTAGTCACAAACCAATTAATACCATCAATAATAGCTATAAGAAATAATTCCAAAAGATAAAGCTAAATTCTTGAATGAAATTCACAAGTCAACCCAAAAGGTCAACCCCGGTCCCACACCTCAGAACCTGACAAATTTATAAATTTCGAACATCATTCAATTACGAGTCCACCATAATAAATTCATTCAATTCCATCAAAAAATACACCCCTAAATCCTCAAATCTTACTCTCCAACTACATAGTCCAAAATTTTCACTTCAAAATTACATAAAATAGGTGTAACAATCAATGGGTAATCAACATTTATCAATAAAAATAATGAACTTTAACTTACCTTTTAAATTGTAGCAAAAAGTCTGTCAAGAATCGCCTCCAACGAAGCTCAAAATCTAAAATGAGAAAAAAATGACCGAACCCTCATGTTAATACACTACTCCAGCGATTTCGCTTCTGCGGTTCACTAAACCGCATCCGCGGTTCCGCAGGTGCAGGCCAAAAGTCGCATCTGCGCTCCAACAGCCTCCACCCCTTTTCGCTTTTGTGTACAACGTTCTACTTCTGTGAATCCGCTTTTGTGGGTACCCACTACATTTGCGGTCTTTGAGGCCCTCAGCCTCTTCTGCATCTACGGACAAACAAGTACATCTGTGCTTCCACAAATGTGGCTCCCCGTTTGCATCTGAGAGCACTGCCCTGCCAAGCTTAACCCCGCTTCAGCGATGCATCTGCGGCTTCGCACCTTCAGTCATAATCTCGCAGGTGCGATCACACCAACACTTGAAGCTTCAACATTTCCTTAAGTCCAAACATCAATCTGATTTCGATCTGAATCATACCCAAGGCCCTCGGGACCCTGTCCGAATATACCAACAATTCCTAAAAGATGATACGAACTTAGTCGAAGCCTCAAATCACATCAAACAATATCAAAATCATGAATCACACGCTAATTCAAGACTAATGTAACTAATGAACTTCCAACTTCTTAAACTAATGCCAAACCATATCAAATGAACTCCGAATGATCTTAAATTTTGCACACTAGTCCCAAATGATACAACACATCTATTCCAACTTTTGGAACAAAAATTTGAACCCGATATCAACAAAGTCAACTCTCGGTCAATCCTCTCAACCTTCCAAACCTCCCACTTTCCAACTTACTCCATAAAGCCTCCAATTAACCTACGGACCTCCAAATCAATATTCAGACATATGCCTAAGTCCAAAATCACCTTTCGAAGCTATTGGGACCATCACAACTTTGTTCCAGAGTCTTCTATACAAAATTGAAACTCCTTTCAACTCATTCAACTTAAGCCTTCAATTACATAACCACAAACGAGCATATAAGAGATAATAAATAGGGGAAACAAGACTACAATATACAAAATAACCGGTTGGGTTATTACATCAAACCGGAGAAAAGAGCAGGTAACTTTTCAAGTGCATATTTCTTACTTGACTTTATTGTAGTAATATAAAGATATTCAATCCTATCATCATTTGTAGTCTTAACGTGATATCCATTTCGGCGAATAGCCTTGAAACCTAGTAAGTTTCTTTGAGACTTAATATAATATAATACTTCATTAATAGAAAAATTTATTCCTCCGGATATTAATAAATTTACTCTTCAAGAGCCTGCATTTGATATTGTATTACCAGATATTTTATTAAGAGAAATATCTCTTATTTCTTAAAATAGTATGTGTTGTAGCACTATCCTAAAGTCATATATCATCTTTATTGATCTTGTATGTAACTGAAGACTGAGGAATTTCCATATTCTTCTTGAAAAAATAAAAGGTACATTATAAGAAATACGAAAGACTATCAATAAAAAAGCATTAAGAAATTACAGTAGCAATATAGAGACTATCACACATAATGCTTTCAGAAAAATACACTAAGAAGAACAAACTACCTGCAGACATAATACCAAACTAACAACTTTTCTTAAAGTTTTATTCACCAATAAGATAATCACTTCTTCAGTCAATATCCTCGAAGAAGTTTCCAGCTTCTGAATGAGTAAAATTTACAAGGCCTCAAAAATCATCATCTTTATATGCAAGATTTGCCTCAACATCATCAAATTTGTTTGAGGGGCCTCCTTCATCATCATCTTTTTTGAAAATTTAAGCGTGCCTCTATATTTTTCTATTTTCTTTTGATGGAGGCTTGATAAAGTTTAACAAAAAGGTCAGGTGTACGGCAAGTACATGCCCAATGAATTTCATACCACATTTGTGGCAAATATTAACTCTGTGTTTTAAAGGATTATTTTGAGGACCCTTATTTTTCTCTTATTTATTTCCAGCATGACGACGATAAATATTTCATCCCTTTCCACGTTCACGTCCACAATCATGTCCATGACACGACCACGATACTTGTTTTATCTTCTTTCAGACTTCTAATTCTCTGCTACAATATTCACTTCAGGAAATGGTGCAAATCCAATAGGATGGGCTTCATGATCTTCATTAAAAAGGTATTATATTTCTCGGTCATCAGGAGGCATGCGATTAATTTAGAAAAATTTCTTTAAACCCTTTTCATGGTATTGATGTTGCAATACCATATTTGAGGCATGAAAACTGGAAAGAGTCTTTTCTAGGAAGTCCCCATCATTCGTGATTTCCCCACATAATTTAAGTTTGGAAGTTATCACGAATACAACAAATTATATTCACTTAAGATTTTAAAATCTTGTAACTGTAAGTGAATCTCATATCGAGCTCTTGGAATACCATTACTTAAGATGATGATTTCTCTTCTTCAAACTTCTCCATAATTCAAATGGATCTTGCAGGGTTAAGTATTCAGTTTTAAACCCTTCATCGAGATAATGACAAAGGAAAATCATTGCCTTTGCTTTATTTTGGCATGATGCTTTATTTCCTTGTATCCCAAGACCTTTCGTATTGAGGTGAATTTCAGCATCAAGAACCCATGGTAAATAATTCTTTTCGGAGATCTCAAGTGCCACAATTCATGCTTTGACAAATTCAACATAGTAAAATCTATCAAAATTTTTAACTATATCAGAAATATGATAAGAACTTTTAATAATGAATATTACAAGTACAAATATCTATTTTGTACCAGTACGATTGTAACAACCCGACTGGTCGTTTTGAGAGTTATAGCCCCAATACCCCATCTACTGCTTCCCCCGTGTCTTTTTTTGCTTATGTGTCTTGGAAGGAGGTGTTGGTTGTGATTTCGGAGTGTTTTGGGACACTTAGTCCCTAAACGGAAGCTTAAATCTTAAGATTTTGATCGTAGTCGAAATTATGTGAAGAAGACTCCAGAATGGAGTTACGTCGGTTTCCTTAGCTCCGTTGGATGATTTTAGACTTAGGGGCGTGTCCGGATTGTGTTTTGGAGGTCTGTATCTCATTTAGTCTTGAAATGACGAAAGACAAAGTTTTGGAGATTTTGACCTGTAGTGGACTTTTCGATATTGGGTTCGGATTCCAATTCCAGAAGTTGGAGTAGGTCCATCAGATTTAATATGACTTGTGTCTAATATTTGGGATCAATCGGATGTGGTTTGGTAGGTTTCGAAATTTGTTGTATAAATTAGAAGTTTCAAGTTCTTCGAGTTTGAATCGAAGGGCGAATTGTGTTTTTAGCGTTGTTTGGTTTGATTCGAGGGCTCGACTAAGTTTTTATGGTGTTTTAGGACTGGTAGGTATATTGGGTTGAGGTCCCGGGGGCGTCGGGTGTGTTTCGGATGCTTAACGAATGAAATATTGGACTTATGCAATTACCGAAGCTTGTTGCACTTGGTGTAATCGCACTTGCGCACTTTGGGCCACATGTGAGGTACCGCAGAAGTAGCCATGTAGACAAAGAAGCGGCTTTGGACCTGCCCAGCTGGGACTGCAGGTGCGGCCATAGTTCCTCAGAGGCAGACACGCAGAAGCGGAAGAGGATCACAAATGCGGGCTCACAGAAGCGGACCTTGAGGACTTAAGTGAAGTCCGCACCTGCGAGGGCTTTTTTGCAGGTGCGGTTGAATCCTCGCAGAAGCGAGATCGCTGTGTAGAAAAGGAGGATTTTGAGGGTTTATTTCCCATTTCGATTTTGGGACTTTGAGAGCTCGGTGGGAGGCGATTCTTCGAGGCTTCTTCAAGAAGATTGGTGGGGTGAGTGATTCTAACTCGGTTTGGGCTATATTTCATGAATCTATCACCATTTTTATCTTCTAATTTGGGATTTGAGTTGGAAAGTTGGGGGGTAAATGATAGAAAATTCATAGGCTATAATTTCGAGTTTTGGATGGCGATTTGAGGTTGAATTCGAGTAATTCTTGTATGGTTAGACTCGTGAGTGAATGAATGTTCATATTTTGTGACTTTTACCCGATTCAGAGACGTGACCTGGGATGATTTTTTGGTTGATTTCCTAAATTCTCGCTTTAGCTTGGATTTCATTGACTAGATTAGTCTCTTGAAGCTATATTTATGGTATGTAATTGATTTTGGATGGATTTGGGCCATTCAGAGCCGGATATTCGTGGAAAGAGCATTTGCTATCGATTGATTGAGCTTGGTTCAAGGTAAGTGGCTTACCTAACCTTGTGTGGAAAATTCCCTTAGGATTTGGTACTGATATTGCTATGTGGGCGCCGTGTACGCGAGGTGACAAGTGAATACACAGGCTATTTGTTGAAAAACCTTATTTTTTTATCGAGAAATTCCATGGGTTCACCTTAATTGAATATACTAGCATGCGTAGTTACCCTGTTAGCTTAGAATAACATGTCTACGTACCTTAATTGCTTAATTGAACTCCTTGCAACATGCCTATTGAATTCCTGCTTCTTTTCTCGACTTGTACTTAGTCTAGACCGTAGATTCTCTTGTTGTACTTATCGTTGTAATTGATTGCGATGTGTATTTACTTTGGTACTACGGGACTGTATCCCGAGAGATCCCCCTGCATATTTACTTTTGGGACTACGGGACGGTATCCCGGGAGATCCCCCTGCTCATTTACTTTTGAGACTACGAGGTGGTACTTCGGTAGTTCTCCCTACATATTTACTTTTGAGACTACGAGGCAGTACCTCGGGAGTTCTCCCAGCACATTTACTTTTGAGACTACAAGGCGGTACCCCGGGAGTTCTCCCTTCATATTTCCTTTTGGGACTACGAGACGTTATTTCGGGAGATCCCTTGTTGCTTAATTTCGTGTATTGTTACGTTATTTCATTGTGTTTTCCTTGTTAAACTTTAGTCTCTTATTATACTGATTCATTCTTATGTTTCTATTATTATACACCAATGGGCCTGACCTCACCTCGTCACTACTCGATCGAAGTTAGACTCAGCACTTACTAGGTACCAATTATGATGTACTCATGCTACTCTTATGCATATGTTTTGTGTGCAGATTCAGGTGCTCATTATCAGCCGCATTATCCATGAGGTCGAGGCAGCTGTTGGAGACTTAAGGTATATATGTCGCGTTCACAGACCTCGTAGCCCCATTCTCTTCTTCCCCGTGTCAAACACTTTTCTGTATTTGTTTTACTAGACTCCGGTGTATAGAGATGTTATTTCCTTTAATGTATTTTGTGACTTATGACATTCCGAATTTTGGGAAAAGCTGTGTAAGTTAGAGTCTGGTTATTGTACATGCCGAACGGCATCGTTTTGATTATTCAGAATCTATTGCAGTTAGAAGTTAAACTTTATTTTTCTGTTATTAGTATTTTTCTGTGAATTATTAGGCTTACCTAGTCGTATAGACTAAATGCCGTCACAACGTGTTTCGGAAGGATATTTGGGTCGTAACAACGATAACATGAGAACTTCTTCTTTGGGTCAGCATTTGTTTTTCACTTATTAAAATTCTTACCTTACCAAAATCTCAAAAATATATGCACGGACAACTTAGTTAGTTGTTGTTTTACGCACCGAACAAGTTGGAAGAAATTATTTACTAATAATTTAACAATTAGTCACTAGAAGACACATACAGAGAAATATACAAATAACCAAGATCTAAAACATTAAATATAAAAACATTGTGATGTGACAGTAATATGAAGTTGATGAGTTATAAAAACTCTTCTATTATCAATGGCAGTAAGCATAACTTTTTCAACTTGGCGCAGGAAATCACTTATTTTTAACAAAAAGCAAGCATGCCATATTTGACAATCAACTATGTCACTGCCATAATTTGTAAAACTACAATATAATTATACGACTTTAGAGAGACCCACCTTGTTACGAAGAAGAAAATAAAAACAACTGAAAAGTAATAAAATTTGATTAGGAGCTCGTACTGATAATGTGTTACAAAATAAAAGTAATATAACAAGAACTATGTAATTAATAAGAACTTAACAAGGGAATGATAATATTAGAAGAGAAGATGTTTTTCTTTTTCAAGTGTATCGAATAGATCATAGAAATATTTCTTCATTACAAAACTAATTCAAAGCCTATTATTGTGATGACCCGATAGGTTATCTTATGTTTTAAAACCTAATTCTATGATCCAAAGCCTTAAAAACTTGTTTTAGTCTTTCAAGATTTGCGTGCGCACTCCAGGCGTTTTTTCGGAAAGCTTTTATGTGAAAAACTGAGAAAAATATAAAATTTTACCTAAAAACTTCATTTGAATTGACTTCGGTTAACATTTTGAGTAAACGGACCCGGATTCGTATTTTGACCGTCCCGGTGGGTTCGTACCGTGAGTTGAGGCTTGAGCATATGCCTGGAATCGAATTTGAAATACGTAGCCCGAGATATCGAACTTTGTCGAAATTTGAAAGTAAAAGGTTTAATGAATTTGAAATCTTTGACCAAAGTTTGACTTTTTATATACAGGTCTGTATTTTTTTTTCCGGAACCCGGTATAGATCCAATACCATATTTATAAATTGTCTGTGAAATTTTATAAAAACGGAGTTGGTTTGATGTGATTCGGGTGTCTGGTTGTGAGAATAGAAGTTTCAAAATTTTCTTGAAAATTTCATTTGGTTTGGTGTTCAATTCGTTGTTTTAGGTGTTATTTTGGTATTTTGATCGAGCGAGCAAGTTCATATGATGTTTTAAACTTTCGTACATAGTTGGTTTAAAGCCCCGAGGGCTTGGGTGAGTTTCAGATAGACTACGGAGTGAATTAGACTTAGAACATTTGCTGGTGTCTGCAATTTCTGGGAACTGGCCTTTGATCTCTCAACCAGTCAGGCTCGCATTTGTGAGCCATTTCTTCGCATTTGCGAAGTGTGCCTAGGTCAGCCTAGGTTCACATTTGCAATCATGACGTCGCATTTGCAGAAGGTCAGTGTCCGCATTTGCGAACAAAGTTTCGCATTTGGGATGGGAGCTGGGGAGGGAGATTCTTCGGATTTGCGAAGATATGGGTCGCACTTGTGATCCTCAGATTTTGCATTTGCGAACATTTTGTTCGCATTTGCGAAGGCAGCAAAAATGTGGGAGTTTCGCATTTGCGAAGCTTTTCTCGCATTTGCGGGCTTCACAAATGCGACATCTATAGCTGAACAAAATATGACTTAGACGGGATTTTTGGTTCATTCTTCAAATTTTCAAAACTAAAACCTTAGAGGCAATTTTTCTAAGATTCTTACTTCCCTAAATCATTGGTAAGTGATTTAAACCTATTTCCTTTCAATCATTCACTACATTTCACAAGTTTTCAGTCTAGAATCTAGAGTTTTCATGGTGGAATTGGAGGTTTTTGGATAGCAATTAGGGATTTGGTAAATTGGTGTTTAGAACTCAAATTGAGGTCGGATTCCAAAATAAATTACATAATCGGGCTCGGGGTGAATGGGTAATCGGGTTTTGATCCAAATTTTGGGTTTGGAGTAAGCAGGCTCGGGTGTTGACTTTTTCAAAAAATTGCCTAAATTGAATTCTTGCAACCATGGGTAGTTCCTAAGGATTATTTGAATCGTTTGGTTCGTAATTTGTTAGATTCTATTGGTCCGGAGGCTTGTTGGAGAAGCAAGGCTGTGATTGAGCAGTGAGTGGTCTTTGGAGCGAAGTAAGTGTTGTGTCTAACCTCAACTTGAGAGAATTAGGAACCCTCATACTATTTTCTATGTCAATTTCATGTGAACGGCGTATATGTGAGGTGACGAGTGCTTATGCGCCGCCAAATCATTTGTTTCCATGTTTTCCCATTTTTCTTATATTATCTCTTTCCCTATCTTAAATGTTTCATGCTCTAAATGTGTTCCCATGCCTAATTGCTACTTGTTAGTCATCATTTCTTCATGTTCATGATATTAGTTCTTTCTATAGTTTTATTATCTCCTATTATTTACTTAAGCTGGTTTATCAATACTTTTTAGTTGTAAATTCTGAATTGGTTTCGCTGTGTAGTACTATTTATGTGAACTTCTATGGTGTACAAGTTTCCTATTTGTTTCGGTTTGGTATTTAGGAATTATGAAGGGTTTCTGTGATTTGAATTGTGAACTTATTGTGCATACTGAGTACTTGATATTGACATGGTAGGATCTGGTTGCATGCCGCAACATGTGAAATAAGGGTGATATATTGAGGTGGAATAAGGGTGAATCTATAATGTATGGTGGGAACGGGTTGCGCGCCACAACATGTGTAATAATGGTGGATTATTGTGGTGGTATAAGGGTGAATCATGATTATGATATTGTGATATGGTGGGATCGGGTTGCGTGCCACAAAACATTTATATATATTCATTGTTGTTTATGTTATTATGAGGAAATAAAGGAGGAATATGAGATGTACAGTGGGATCCGGTTGCGCGCTGCAATAACCTATGTTTTACATTTCTCTGAGTTGTGTTAGTTTTGCTGTATTTTCTTTCGCACTTAAGAATTGGTAAATTCTGAACGCTGCTAGCTTATTTTCTGGAAGTTTTGTTATTATTTTCAATGTACTGCTTTACTTGCATTTATTATATATATATATTGCGTTCAGGTTGCAGTGTGAGTGACCCGCCTTAGCCTCGTCACTACTTCAGCGAGGTTAGGCTCGACACTTACGAGTACATGGGGTCGGTTGTACTCATACTACACTTTGCACTTATTATGTAGATTTTGGTGCCGATTCGAGCTGATCGTGAGGTTAGCTGCTGGATTCATTCGACAGGAGACCCAAGGTAGATCTGCCGGCATCCGCAGACCCTGAATTCCCTTTTTAAACACTTTACTTTATTCTTTCTTTCCTTCAAAATAGTGTATTTCCTTTCAGACCTTGTTTGTAGTAAATCGTAGTAGTTCGTGAATTATGACTCCAGATCCGAGTTGTAGTATATATTAAAGTTCTTATATTATTATGCACTTGTTTTATTCCATTTTAGCTCATTTGCTGTTATTTACTGAATTTATTAAGGATTGGCTTAATTAGTCTCTAACGGTGGCTTGCCTAGCAAGTGAAATGTTAGACGTTATCACGGTCCCGAAGGTGGGAATTCCGGGTCGTGACAAGTTGGCATCAGAGCATTAGGTTTCCTAGGTCTCACAATTTACGAGAAGGCTTAGTAGAATCTGGAGGATCGGTACGGAGATGTATGTACTTATCTTCTAGAGGCTATGAAGTTTAGGAACAAATTTCACTTATATTCTTCTCTGTCGTGCGATTTTGGTCTCTCAATTCTAATTGAACTCTTCTACTCTTATTCTCTCGCAGATGGCGAGAACACGTACTGCACCTTTAGCTGAGCAGCAGCCAGAGCCTCCAGTGGCAGCTCCTACGATGGGCAGAGGTCGAGGCCATGTCATAGCCTGAGGTAGGGGCAGGGCTTAGCCAGAGCCCGAGCAGCAGCCCCAACAGTGAAGCCTCAGGTAGAGTTTGACGAGGAGATTCCAGCATAGACTGTTCTAGTCGGTCCATCTGAAGTTCTGGAGGGGTTCATTGCGACTCCAGTGCTTTAGGATGCTTTGGTCCGTTTGGTGGGCCTTATGGAGAGTGTGGTCCAGACTAGCGCATTTCCCATTGCACCAGCCGTCTCTCATGCTCGAGGAGGAGCCTATACTCTTGCTACTCACACACCAGAGCAGATGGCTCCCTAGTATCGGACTCCAACAGCTCATCAAGTTAGAGTAGTTTAGTCGGTTGTTACGGCACAGATCGGTGATGGGTCAACTATGTCTTTTGAGGCTTTATGGAGGTTGAAAAGGTTTACCAAACTCTTTCCAGTTCACTTCAGTGGTGCATCTTCAGAGTATCCCTAGGAGTATCTTGACAGTTGTCATGAGGTGCTACGGAACATGGGTATAGTGGAGACCAATGGGGTCGATTCCGCTGAATTTCAGAAGTCAAGTTACGCCAAGAAATGGTGGATGGATTATTTGTTGATGAGACCAGCAAGGTCGCCTTCTCTTACTTTGGACTAGTTCTCTCAGATCGTCCTAGAGAAGTTTCTTCCTATCACATTGAGAGAGGAGCATCATCGTCAGTTCGAGCGTCTCCAACAGTGTAGTACAATTGTTACTCAGTATGAGACCTGTATTGTAGATTTCGCCTGTCATGCTCTTCTTCTGCTTCCTACCGAGAGAGAGAAGGTGAAGAGGTTTATTGAGGGACTTTCTCAGCCTATCAGATTGCAGATGGCAAGGAGACTGGGAGTGAGGTTTCTTTTCAGGCGGCTGCCAATGTCACCAGGCGAGTCGAGATGGTTCTTGCCTAGGGAGTTCAGGGGTCTGACAAATGACCTCATTATGGACAGCCAGCCTACAGTGCACCACCAACTCCTATCAGTGCACCTCCTATTCAGAGTTATTACCGTGGTCATCCGGCCCATTCGGGTCAGTCTCAGTTTCCACAACCACAGTACCAGGATGGATGTTTTGAGTGTGGTGGTTATGGGCATATCAGGAGGACCTGTCTGAGACTATTGGGCATCCCGCCACAGCATCAGGGTTCTCATGCCATGGTTCCAGCACTAGTTGCCACGCGACCTGATCAGCCAACTAGAGGCAGGGGTCAGGCAGCTAGAGGTAGAGGCCATACTATTAGAGGTGGAGGTCAGGCCGTTAGAGGTCGAGGCCAACCAGCTAGAGGTTGTCCTAGGGACATGGTTCAGAGTGGTGGGGCCCATCCTCGATGTTATGCTTTTCCAACCAGGCCTGAGGTTGAGTCATCCGATGTTGTTAATATAGGTAGTGCTTCAGTTTACAGTAGAGATGCTTCAGTTCTGTTTGATCCGGGATCTACTTACTCCTATATGTCATCCTATTTTGCCTCATATTTGGTTGTGGCTCGTGATTCTTTGAGTTCTCCTGTGTATGTGTCCACACTTGTGTGGGATGTTATTGTTGTAGATCGTGTTTATCGTTCGTGTGAACCGTTGGGAGTCTTGAGACTAGTGTAGATCTTCTACTTCTTGATATGGTAGATTTTGATGTCATTTTGGATATGGATTGGCTATCACCTTACATTATATATTGGATTGTCTCGCCAAGACGGTAACCCTAGCCTTGTTGAGGTTTCCTCTATTAGAGTGGAGAGGGACTTCTGGCCATTCTACCAGCAAGGTTATTTCTCATGTGAAGGCTCAGCATATGGTCGAGAAGGGGTGTCTAGATTACTTGGATTATGTCCACGATTCTAGTGCAGAGGTTCCTTCCATGGATTTTGTACCGGTTGTTCGTGAGTTTCCTGCAAACCTGCTGGGGATGCCACCCGACAGGGATATTGATTTTTGTATTGATTTTGCTCCAGGCACTCGGCCTATCTCCATTCCTCCATACCGTATGGCCTCTCCAGAGGTGAAAGAATTGAAGGAGTAGTTGCAGGATTTTCTTGATAAGGGCTTCATTAAACCTAGTGTCTCGCCCTGGGGTGCACCTGTGTTGTTCGTGAAGAAGAAGGAGGGATCAATGAGGATGTGCATACATTATCGGTAGTTGAACAAAGTTACCATCAAGAACAAGTATCCATTGCCAAGGATTGATGTCTTTTTTTATCAGCTTCAGGGTGCCAAGGCGTCAAGACTACTTTGAATACAACATCGATGTTGGTGTTGCCCACAGGTTCAGGATCTTATACGGTATATTGTGATGCGTCCTGTGTTAGGCTCGGTGCAGTATTGATGCAGGAAGGAAGGGTGATTGCATATACGTCGCGACAGTTGAAGTTTCATGAGAAGAATTACCTTGTCCATGACATAGAGTTAGCAGCCATTGTTCACGCGCTGAAGATTTGGAGGCACTATCTTTACGGTGTGTCGTGTGAGGTTTTCACGGATCATCGGAGCCTTCAATATTTGTTCAACCAAAAGGATCTCAAATTTAGGCAGAGAAGGTGGTTATAGCTATTGAAAGACGATGATATCACTATTTTGTACCACCCCGGGAAGGCCAATGTGGTGGATGACGCCTTAAATAGAAAGACAGCGAGTATAGGCAGCCTTGCGTTCATTCCAGTCGGTGAGAGGCAGCTTGCATCATATTTTTAAACTTTAGCCAACCAGTTTGTGAGGTTGGATATTTCATAGCCCAGCCGTGTTCTAGCTTGTACAGTCGCTCGGTCTTCTTTGTTTGAGCGCATCAAAGATCCGCAGTATGACGAACCTCATTTGTTGGTCCTTAGGGACACAGTGCAGCACAGTAGTGCCAAGCAGGTTAGTGTTTTTGTGTGCCTAATGTGGATAGACTTCATGAGTTGATTTTTGAGGAGGCCCACAGTTCCCAGTATTACATTCATCCGGGAGCTGCCAAGATGTATCAGGACTTGCGGCAGCATTATTTAGAGAGGAGGATGAAGAAGGATATAGTTGGTTATGTAGCTCGGTGTCTAAATTGTCAGCAAGTAAAGTATGAGCATCAGAGACCTAGTGGTTTGCTTTAGAAGATAGAAATTCCCGAGTGGAAGTGGGAGGGTATTACTATGGATTTCGTTGTTGGACTCCCACGGACTTAGAGGAAGTTTGACGCAGTTTGGGTCAGTGTGGACAGGCTAACTAAGTCAGCACATTTCATTCCTGTGGCAGTTACCTATGCCTCAGAGCGGTTGGTAGAGATTGATAATCGTGAGATCATCTGTCTTCATAGTGTGCCTGTGTCCATCATTTATGATCGAGGTACGCAGTTCACCTCACACTTCTGGAGGGAAGTACAGCGTGAGTTGGGCACGTGAGTTGATTTAAGCACAACATTTCATCCTCACACAGACGGACAGTCCGAGCGCACTATTCAGATATTGGAGAATATGCTCTGCGCATGTGTTATAGACTTCGGAGGGTCATGGAATCAGTTCTTTCCCCTTACAGAGTTCGCCTACAACAACAGCTACCAGACGAGCATTCAGATGGCTCCCTATGAGGCATTATATGGTAGCCGGTGCCGGTCGCCAGTTAGGTGGTTCAAGTTGGGGGAAGCTTGGTTTTTGGGTACAGACCTAGCACATGATTCCTTATAAAGTCAAGATTATTCGGGATCGACTTCGCGCAGCTCAGTCTAGGCAGAAGAGTTATGCCGACCACATATTGGGGAGAGAGTATTTCTCTAGGTGTCACCCATGAAGGGTGTAATAGGGTTCAGAAAGAAAGGCAAGTTGAGCCCTAGGTATATCGGTCCCTTTGAGATTCTGGATAAAGTGGGAGAGGTGGCTTACAGGCTTGCGTTGCCACCAGGGTTGTCAGCATTTCATCCGGTGTTCCATGTATCCATGCTCCGGAAGTATCACGGCGATCCATCCCATGTGTTAGATTTCACCTCTGTCAAGTTGGACAAGGATTTGACTTACGAGGAGGAGTCGGCGGCTATTCTAGCCCGGCAGGTTCGTCAGTTGAGGTCGAAGAGTTATCCTTCAGTTCGAGTGCAGTGGAGAAGTATGCCCATCTTGGCAGCTACTTGGGAGTATGAGTCGGACATGCGGTGTAGATATCCCCACCTTTTCACCAGTTCAGGTGCTTTTCTATGTTCGTTCGAGGACGAATGTTTATTTTTGAGGTGGAGAATGTGATGACCCGATAGGTCATCTTATGTTTTAAAGCCTAATTTTGTGATTCGAAGCCTTAAAAATCTTTTTTTAGCCTTCCTCGATTTGCATGTGCATTTCAGGTGTCTTTCTGGAAAGCTTTTATGTGAAAAACTGAGAAAAATATGAAATTTTTCCTAAAAACTTCATTTGAGTTGACTTCGGTCAACATTTTGAGTAAACGGACCCGGATTAATGTTTTGATGGTCCGGTGGGTCCGAACCGTGATTTGGAACTTGGGGCGTATGCCCAGAATCGAATTCAGAAGTCCCTAGCCCGAGATATCGGACTTTGTCAAAATTTGAAAGTTAAAGGCTTAATGAATTTGAAATGTTTGACCAAAGTTGGACTTTTTGGATAACGGGTCTGTATTCTAGTTTCGTAACCAGGTATAGGCCCAATACCATATTTATGACTTGTCTGCGAAATTTTGTAAAAAACGGAGTTGGTTTGATGTGATTCAGACGTTCGGTTGTGGAAATAGAAGTTTCAAAGTTTTCTTGATGATTTCATTTGGTTTGGTGTTCAATTCGTAGTTTTAGATGTTATTTTGGTGTTTTGATCAAACGAGCAAGTTCGTATGATGTTTTTGAATTATGTGCATAGTTGGTTTAGAGCCCCGAGGGCTCGGGTGAGTTTCTAATAGGCTACAGAGTGAATTAGACTTAGAACATTTGCTAGTGTCTGCAAACTCTGGGAACTGGCCTCTGATCTCGCATTTGCGAGATCAGAGTTCACATTTGCGAACATTTCCATCTTCTACCAGGATCACATTTGCGAGCCATTTCTTCGCATTTGCGAAATGTGCCTGGGTCAGTCTAGGTTCGCTTTTGTGATCATGAGGTCACATTTGCGGAAGGCCAGTGTCCACATTTGCGAACAAAGTTTCACATTTGCGATGAGATCTGGGGAGGGAGATTCTTCGCATTTGCGAAGATATGGGTCGCATTTGTGATCCTCAGATTCTGAATTTTCGAACATTTTTTCCGCATTTGTGAAGGTAGCAGAAATGTGGGAGTTTGGCATTTGCAAAGCATTTCTGCATTTGCGGGTTTCGCATTTTCAAAGCCCAGGTTCCAAATGCGACATTTGCAGCTGAACAAAATATGACTTAGATGGGATTTTTTGTTCTTTCTTCACATATTCAAAATCTCAAACCTTAGAGGCACTTTTTCCAAGACTCTTTCTTCCCCAAATAATTGGTAAGTGATTCTAACCTATTTCCTTTCAATCTTTCACTACGTTTCACAAGTTTTCAAGTTAAAATCTAGAGTTTTCTTGGTGGAATTGGGGGTTTTTGGGTAGAAATTAGGAATTTAGTAAATTGGGGATTTAGATCTCAAATTGAGGTCGGATTCCAAAACAAATTACATAATCGATCTCGGGGGTGAATGGGTAATCGGGTTTTGGTCCGAATTTCGGGTTTGGACCAAGCGGGCTGGGTATTGACTTTTTTTTACTTTTTCAAAAAATATCCTAAATTGAATTCTTGCAACCATGGCTACTTCCTAAGGCTTAATTTGAATCGTTTGGATGGTAATTTTCTAGATTCTATTGGTCTGAAGGCTTGTTTTAGAGGCAAGGCTGTGATTGAGCAGTGAGTAGTCTTTGGAGTGAGGTAACTGTTGTGTCTAAACTTGACTTGAGGGAATTAGGAACCCTCAGACTATTTTCTATGTAAATTCATATGAGCGGCGTATATGTGAGGTGACGCGTGCTTATGCGCCGACAAATTATCTGTTTCCCGACTTTCCCATTTTTCTTATATTCTATCTTTCCCTACTTAAATGTTTCATGCTATAAATGTGTTCTCGTGCCTAATTGCTACTTGTTAGTCATCATTTCCTCATGTTCATGATATTAGTTCTTTCCATAGTTTCATTATCCCTTATTCTTTGCTTAAGCTGGTTTATCAGTACTTTTTAGTTGTAAATTTGGAATTAATCTCGCTGTGTAGTACAATTTATGTGAACTTCCATGGTGTACAAGTTTCCTATTTGTTTCCGTTTGATATTTAAGAATTGTGAAGGGTTTCTGTGATTTTAATTGTGAACTTATTATGCGTACTGAGTACTTGATATTGATATTGTGGGATCGGGTTGCACGCTGCAACAGGTAAAATAAGAGTGATATATTGAGGTGGAATAAGGGTAAATCTATATTGTACGGTGGGAATGGGTTGCACGCCGCAAAAGGAGTAATAAGGGTGGATTGTTGTGGTGGTATAAGGGTGAACCATGATTATGATATTGTGATTATGATGGGATCGGGTTGCGTGCCGCAACACTTTTATATATATCCATTGTTGTTTATGTTATGATGAGGAAATAAGGGAGGAATATAAGATGTACGGTGAAATCGGATTGCGCGCCGCAACAACCTATGTGTTACATTTCTCTGAGCTGTGTTAGTTTTACGGTATTTTCTTTCGCACTTAAGAATTGGTAAATTCGGAATGCTGCTGGCTTATTTCCTGGAATTTTATTTATTATTTTCAATGTACTGCTTTACTTCATTCTGTATTTCTCTTCTGCCTTTATTATATATATATATATATAATGCGTTCAGGTTGTAGTGTTGTCATGCCCCAAAACCGAGGGACGAGACTGGTGCCTAACCGGATGATCCCGGTCAAGCGGACCTGGATTGCCTTTCTTGCCCAACACGTTAACCCGTGTTTATGATATACAATATTCCATATGAAATAGCAAATTAAATAAAAGCATGGACTTACAACTTAAGTTCATTTCTTCTTTTAACATTTTAACATTTGATAATCCCAAAAGATACAAGCTACATGCAACATTTCCGATTCAGTCCACGATTACGAGTAAATACAACTACTGCCCAAAATATATATATACAATCCACATAGTGTCTATGGAGCCTCTAAGAATACTAGGATTTTAAATAGATTTGCCAGCGACAAGGCCCCGACTATACCTTTAAAGACACAACATATACAAAAGAAAATGATATAGACTACACGAGGCTCCGAGAGGAAATGGGGCTCACCAAACTGCTGAAAGGATGAAGGTGAGGTACCACTATCGGCGGTCGGAATTACCTGCTATAGAACCACCTACATCCATGTAAAATATGTAGCGGCCCCGTCAAAAGGGACGTTAGTACCATTGAATAGTACTAGTGTGTATGAACAAGCTTCATTCTAAGTAGAATCAAACAATACAAAAATAGAGGACAGTCAGGGAAACCAAACAAATACCACAAAGAAATACAGAAAATCACAAATGAAGGTTTCACAGTTACTCATTTCAATTTTTCATCTGTTGCGGCGCACAACCTGGTCCCACCGTATAGTCACATCTCACCCTTATTGCCTCTCCACCCTTATTACTTCGTGTTGCGGCGCACAACTCGATCCCACCGTACAATTACATTTCACCCTTATTACCTCTCCACCCTTATTACTTCGTGTTGCAGCGTGCAACCCGATCCCACCGTACAATCACATTTCACAGCAACAACCACCAACAATTAAATCACAAGGATCTTCATCATGAAGAACATAAGTTAATATCAACCAATAACTATGTAAAATCAAGGCACAATGATCCTTACCAATCAGTAATTCATATATAATGTTGCCATAATCATTTAACTCAATAAAATCAGTCCATATTTACTTTCATCATTTTCTACAAAGCCTTTAGCACTTTGATACGTTCAACAATGTAATTAGTAGCAACATCAACCAACAATTCAATCACAAATATTCTCATCATCAAGGATATTCATTCGTAACAACCATGTAACCATATGAAATCAAGGCCACAGAAACCTTTGTCAAATAACGAGTCATATACAGTATTCCATCAACATATAGCTCTATTAGTTTATCCACGTTTCCTTTCCATTATTTACTACACATCATTTAGCACTTAGATACATTCAACAATTGGATTCATTATCATTTCTTTTGTTTGGTAGTACATCCTTGCATACCGATGTATTCAACAGTTAACGAGCTTTGCACATAATAGAGTAAGGACAAGTAATCACTCTTTTCACAACCTCATATAGCATGGTGGCATGGCACTGAACTAGGACAATCAGAGAATAGAATATTACGCCTCAACACATTAGAACAATCAATTCACATATGCTCAAGCAAGAAACTCATACCAAATGTTCGGACACCAACAAAGTGACTCTACAAAGATTAAAGTTAACCATACATACCTCGAGTCGGAATTTCCCTTTAATATCTATTCTCAAACCACCGGACCTTCTATCGACCTCCATATAATTTACAAGATGACATGTTTAAACTTAGAATTAGGAATCATGAACTCATTTGGGAATTTTATCAAACTCTATGTGATCCCTTAGATTAATAAACCCTTTTTAGTGAAAGACTACTCTAACTTACTTCCCTTTACTAGGTTATGGTAAGTTAATCACATGAATGGCCTATTTATAACCCCACATTACATTTTTGATCTCATAATCTCACATATAAAATATTAGAAGTAGGACTTACCCGGAAGATAGTGAGCTAGAGATTAGCAAGCTTGATTCTTGAGGATTTGTGCAAGATTGATGATTAGGAGGCTAGGTTCCCTTTTTCTCTCTCTAAAATGCTCTCATCTCTCTCTAGATTTAGTGTAAAAATAGTCCCAAATTAACCCCCAAATATTATTTATCAAAGTGGGTTCGGATATGAAAAGTTCCAAAAATGACCCCCGAAGTCAATTATGCTATAGCATAATTGACAGCATAATCAACTATGCTATAGCATAATCAACATGTGGGAAGCATAATCATTATGCTATAGCATAATAGAAAGCATAATCAAATACTACAGCATGATCAACATGAGAAAGTATAATGGTTTTTACCGATTCTGCCCCATTATGCGACACAAATGCGGTCCGCATAGTCGTTTCGCGAGCGCAAAAATGGTCGCAAATCCAGTATTTGGTAATTTGATCATAACTTTGCATAGAAATGTCCAAATGATTAACGGTTTAGGAAACTAGACTCAAAGAAGTTTCATTTGATAGGTTATTCACCACATAATACCTTATACATCATTAGATATGCTTGTTCAAAGTGTGGACTAGTGCAAATACCTTTGGAATTTTAGCCTGTTATGAAATTTTCCCATTTGGCTTAGACTTAGGCTTCCCCTTGGACCTCACATAACTTATTATATGACTCATACACTTATTCACCACATTCAATTAATTTACATCATATTTAAAGCACATATAATATTTAATTACTCTACCTGGCACCCCGAAATCCTATATTGATTAGCAAAATTTTCCGCGGCCTTACATTCTCCCCCCCCCCCCTTAGGATCATTCGTCCTCGAATGAGAGGTAGATATTGACCCAAATACCTAACATAACATATCTCTTTTCTATCCTACCTCAAGTCCCTAAATTTTGACTAACTCCTAAATGTTTTTAGAAATTTCGGCAGCATCTCCTTTGTAACTAGGCCTATCCACCTGCAAGAGAACCATCAAAACCATCTTAAAAACTCATCAATAACTCGACAAAGCACCACAATGTATATGCCCATAACACTAATCTCAGCATCTCAAGAACTACATTACCATAATGATACCTGAACATGGACTGCATATTTTTAGATCATAACACCTATAAGGTACCTTTCAAATCAAAACTAATTGATATAAAATCAAGCAAAAATATTTTCCTTCCACGACACCTTCGGCCTCCAAGGTGGCCTCCTCGACTTACAAGCTTTGCCATAACACTATTCGCAAAAACAATCCCAACCCCTAAACTTACCTAACAAGGATGATATATAGATACCTCACATAAGCTAACTACCCATTAACTTCACCTTCAATAATCTACACCAAAATGATACACAGAGGATCTTCCAACTATCTTCTTAGACATAGATATATGAAAACAAAAATACATGAGAAACATCATATCCCTAGTGCAACCTAATGGGAAATGCGCTCATGTACCCTTAAGTATCAATTCACATAGAATGTATCAAGGAAAATTTTGAGAATAATCGGTTCACCCTCCTGAATTCTAAATCTCTATGCGAGCATCCAAACTAAACCCGTGATGACCTTCACGATTACTGTAAGATGTGCTATAATAATTTTACCATAAAATTACCTACTGAATATGTGTGATCACAGGGTTACTTTGACACGTTTGAACATTCAATACCAAATAAATCTAATACATAAAGAGAAACAAAGTTCAAGATTGGGATGGAATTACTCAGGAACCCATTAACGTGCTGAGCGGAGTATTTCATGATGTTATATGCTAAGAGGCACGAGAATTTCTATTAATGAGGCTGACATGGTTTAATCCATGTGACTACATCAATTATCAGATAAATGAAGCATAGTGGTGACTAGTATTCTTAGATAAGGTGGATACCATGTACGTGAACTTGAGATTCTAAATAAGTGATTAAGTGTGATACACCAGTTGTGTCCCTGAGTGTAAGGCAAGTAGTTGATCTCAAATGGTAAGACTCTTGCAACATGGGTATGATTGAGGCCGCAAATGAAATACGTGGAATTTCATTTCACTCCTAGCAATAAGCGACGCAAGGAATCTAAGCCACAAGTGCATGAGGATGGAAAAGAAGTCATCTACTTATGGGATGATCATAATTTGAACAATCTAACCCTTCCTAAGGCGGTGGAATGCCAGAGGTAGCAAAAATTCCCCATACATGAAAACGACGTTGTCAATGATCCTAGAAGCCGAGTGAGCAGGAAGCCACATAATCTCATCAAATCTGACCCATTTATGACTTTTGAAAAGGAGACACACTTTGGTTTGAAATCATGGCAATTTTAAGCTTGAACTTTAAGGAGAATCATTACTTTTGGAACCATGAGACAAGCCCTCGTAGCCCTAGAAAATCGTCAACAATGTCGAGAAAGTACTTAAAATCATTACGAGTTAGTGTAGAATAAGACCTCGAACTGACCATATGAATAATTATGAAAGGGTGAGAAGTCTTGATGCGCTTATCTGAGAAGAGTAACCTGATTTATCTAGTCACATGGACAAGCAAAGCAGGTGGATGATTGTTTAGGAGAAAATCTCACAAGGAGTACGAGCAATATCTTTTTATCCTAACAGAAGGAACATACCCCGGCCCTTCATGCCATAAGGCATAAAGTTAGATTCACAAGGAGCGTTACAAGATGAAAATAGATAGTAAGGCAACACAACTAAGAGCATCATTTGGAATTAACAAGCTTAAACAGAGTTGAAGACATTAGAAGTCTGTAGCAAAGGGGAAATTTGCCGACTCTCAAGGCGCTTGTAGAGTACATAAAAGTGAGGTTAATTAAATCAGATCGTATAGTTGGATATCTAGTCGAGAAGTTGAGATACTATCACATTGGTGATTACGGGTAAACAACACATGATGCACGACAAATGAAAGGAAAGCGAGAGAGATTATAGAAGTGACCTTTACATTGCAACTACTAGGAAGGGTGGTAATATAAGGGATCACGTGAAGCTAAATTTTTTTTGAAAGAAGATCTATGTATATAGTCACATGATGTGTAGCTCCAGAATTCAAAAATCCAACAATGGCTAGCGACTCTACTTCACAATGAAGCTCCACAACACCCTTCTACAAAAACCTTGATGAACTTGAAGTGAAGTGGGAACCCATGTAATTTGTGATATTTATTAATCCATTGACCAGATATTTAGAAGTATTTTAAAATTAGAGCTACTCTTTCTGGTTCAGAGTTCAACCTTTAAGGATAGTGCTTCTAAGGGAATAGGATTGAGCAGGGATATTATAACCGATAGTGAATGAAGCACGCTCGTAGTTAAAGTAAGAGGATGGATTGACTTGCCCCCGCCACCTATAATCCCATATCCTTGTTTAGTTATGTCAGAATACTGAAAACTCCAGTAATATCAGAGGACCTAAAACTAGGTAAGTAGAAAATAAAGGTATTGTTACATCTATCCCAGGATTTAGCGGAATTGGTACAGAATTAGGGTGGATCACCATAGATAAAAGAATTTGTATTTCTAGGTACCAATGCCACAATTATGTTGTTCCTTCAGCCCTTGAGATTGGAACTGAGGAATGGGTCAACAACTAGGGGAAGGTCGGGTATGTTAGAGTAGCTAATAAAAAAAAAAGAACTTGAGGTTTTAAGAGTAACTCAATAGATTCACGATTAGTGGACCACTACAAACATAAAACAAATCAGCTCGATTCGCAGCAACATGGAGCAATTAACATATAACGACACTTAAGCAAGTGTTATGCAATCCAAAGGAGGAGCGAAAATGCTCGTCTTCCTTATAACCAAAAGAAGAACAACCTTCAAGAATAAGATGAGCAACAAGAATAAGTAGCACGATCCAGCTACATGGAGGCTCGACGGTCCCTAGCTTCGATGGAGATTTTAATAGAGTTTAACAGTAATCGAGCAGACTAAATTCAGAAAATAACTTGTCGGGGAAAGAGGGAGATTCCAAACGAACAAAAATCATGCCGATTCTGACCACTAGGCCAAAATGAAAGCCTCAACAAAGATAGAGCGAGGGCACTACCTTACTAGATATGATGATGACACAAGGCAAGATCTTCACTATTACACTATGTCAACATTCAGATGATGCAAAAGCATGAAGAAAAATGGCCTAGGATTTTGAATAGAGAAGAATAATTGGTCGAGAGAAAATATCCTTTTATTTTGTGCGAAAATATTAGAATTGTCCATCCATTCATTCGGGAAGAAATTCTTCGGGTATAATCCCTTGTTAGAGCTTAGAAAGGCGTGTTGGAAATGGTAATTCTATAGCTACAACTAAACTCAAGGACATGCTTATAGAGATCGAGGTCCTAAGAGATTGCATATAAGAAAATTTACGGTGGGGTGGATTCACGAAATATTGGATCTCGTTCAAAGAGTAGGTGCATGCAATGTTTTGTGACTCAACATTTATTAAGACCATGCCTATGAAAATTCTTCAATATGGATGTACATATACAACAAGAATACGTTGGTTGTGCTAAAGAGTGACCTACTTAGTAACTTTAGGTTTATAAGGCAATAGCTGAATCGATGGCCCTCGACTCCACATCCCTAACGTACGTTGGTACCATACAAATATACTATAGGATTTGGTGGTGCGGTGATATCAATAGGGACAAGGGCACTCCCCTCTTAGAGAAAGGGTCTACCAACCCCTCCACAACTCAATACATTCTCCTAACAATCCCTTGGGAAATCCCTTCAGACTCAATGGTGGGATCAATCCCTCCTCATGGCTTCAAACACGCGGATTATGGTATCACGATTACTCATTTTGAGAGTAAGGTTTGGAGAGAAAACTAACTCCCTAACTTGAGCTCTATTGCACGATTGGAGTATAAAAGAAGGGTGAAATTCCTAAATGTCCATGTAGCCCCCTAATTATAGACGTGGTCGACAACACACCGATAAGAAGGGCTCTACTAAACACTGTCACGACCCAAAATACCTAAGGTCGTGATGGCGCCAGACATCATTGTCAGGCAAGCCAATCATTAATTAATTGAAATAAATTTTCGGTTTTAACATTTATGAAAAAAATTTCCTTCCACTTTATTACATATTAACTAAATAAAATTTGTCGAGCAAAACAATAGTTTGAATATTCCATTTTAGCAATTATATCCCAACACATCCCAGAACCCGGTGTCACAAGTACATGAGCAATTTCTAAGAATTTACACAATCATCACAAAGCCTATCCGAAATACAAGTTGGACTAGGAAATTTAAAATGAAAATAAATATAGTACGAGAGAGACTCTGCCAGCTGCGGTTCGCCTCCGGATGATGCAGCTCGCCTAGGTCTCCAAATCCTCCATATTCTTATGAAAGTACCTGTGCAATAAAAATGCACAACAAGTGTAGCATGAGTACAAAAACAACATGTACTCAAAAAATCGCCCGCCTAACCTCAGAGAGGTAGTGACGAGAGGTTGAATTAGACACTCACTAAGGTCCAACAAATTAGTTAACAACATATAATGAGCACGGTAGGCATGCAAAGGTAGTAAAGCAACAATATATACAAGACACTAAAAATCCAAGTAAATACTGGAAGTTAACAAACAACTACCACTTCCTCATTTTCCCCCAAATATTTTTTGATAAACAATTTCCTCTTTTTTTTCCCCCAAATATCTTATCACTTTAAAAATCCATGAAAAACATTTAACAATTTAGCATGCGCATACATGATAAGGACAATCGGCCTGAGCCGTCATAATAATCATCTCTGTGCACTACCTAGGATCGAACAGCTCGTACCAAAAGTGCACCTCTCAATAAGATACTCATGTCTATGCACTGTTCCGTGGGTAGCTACTATTATGCCATAAGTGCATCTTTCAATGTTCCGTGGCGTACGGCCCGCTCCCATGAGAGTGCGGGAAATAACACTCCGCTCGCGGAAAGTAAATTGCGAAGCGGTCACATGCTCAAGTAAATGATAGATTTCTCTTTTAAAAACCATAATATAGTGTTTAAATCCTTTCACCAAATTTATTTGGCAAGTCGAATAATGTTCAGTAGTATCACTTTATCAAGTATACAATTATACACGGAGGGAAACAATTCTCTTTCCAGCTGATTAAGGAAATGAACTCTAGTCTTCTTTAGATATTAAATTACGATTTCGATTATATTAGCAGTCAAGTAATACAGGCAGGATCACGGGTACAACACATAAGGCATGCTATTGGATACTAGGCTACCCGGACATGGCATAATAGTAGCTACCCACGGACTCCCGTCACCTCGTGTGTACGTAGCCTCCGAAGATAATAGCACATACTTAATTAATTCATCTAGGGGGACAATTTCCCCTCACAAAGCTAGAAAGGAGGCTTACCTCGCTCCGAAATTCCATAACCGGCTTCCAAGCCCTTCCGACGACTCTAACGAATATACATCGCTCCAAAACTATCCAAATAATGGAAAACCAATGAAAACATACTCTAATATTTGCAACAATTCCAAATTATATAATTTCCCAACCCCGCTTAGTGAAATGACAAAAATGACCTCGGACCCACGTGCACGGAATCCGTAATTTCTCGAAGATATAATCTACCCATAGATCCACTAGTTCAAATATACAATTTACTCTACATTCCATGCCCATTTCGTGGTAGAAATCAAAAATACAAAATTTTAGGTCTTTCTTCCAAATTCCCAATTTTCCTACTAATTTCCATGTCTAATTCATGTATAATCCTTGTATTTAACTTAAAAACGGGAGGAATTTACTTACCTTGTAATGCATGATGAAGATACCCCTTTGAGGCCTCCCAAAATCGCCATGCCAAGATGAAAAGAGGAGAAATGAGCCAAGAATCCCGTTTAAAATGATCCACTGCCCAGACATCCTTCTATGCGATCGCACAACATCAACCGCGATCGCACAAGAAAAATCACAGAAGACTCCCAGAACACTCTGTGCGATCGCACAGGCACAACTGCGATCGCACAAGTCAAGACCTGAAGCCTCATTTTTTTCCTCTGTGCGATCGCACAATAATAGCTGCGATCGCATAGACCAGTGCAACAGCCCCCAAAATCCTCCTCTGTGCGATTGCATACATCCAAGTGCAATCGCACAAACCAAATTACCAGCCCCTCTAATTCCTTCTCCGCGATCGCACCACTAGGGATGCGATCGCATTGAACCACCAAAACACTAGAAAAACAGCAGCACAAAAACACTTGAAAACAACCCGGAACCACCCCGAAACACACCCGAGGCCCTCAGGACCCCGTCAAATCACACCACTCAGTCCCATTACCTCACACGGACTTAGTTGATCCTTGAAGTCACCTCAAACAACATCAAAATCACGAATCGCAGCCCGATTCAAGCTTAACGAACTTAGAACTTTCAAACTTCTACATTTGATGCCGAAACCTATTAAATCATGTCTGATTGACCTCAAATTTTGTACGCAAGTCATACTCGACATTACGGACCCGCTCCAACTTCCGGAATCGCATTCCGACTTCGATATCAAATTTTCCACTTCCGGTCGAATTTCTCAACAAACCTTGAAATTCCTATCTTTAACCAAATGAATTCAAAATGACCTCCGGACATCCGAATTAACTTTCGATCACGCTCCCAACTCCAGAATCACCATACGAAGCTATTCCCAGACTCGGAATCCCAAACGGATATCAATAACTCTGAAATTCACTTCAAGCCCGAATTTATAAAATTCTTCTAAAATGCTAACTTCCACAATATGCATCGAAACACTCCCGGGTTATCCAAAATCTGATCCGGACATACGCCTAAGTCTGAAATCATCATACGAACCAGCAGGAACCCTCAAATCCTGATTCTGAGGTCGTTTACTCAAAATTCCAATCTTAGTCCATCTCTCCAACTTAGGGCTTCTGAAATTAGATGTTTCTTTCCAAACCAACTCTAAACTTCCCGAAATTCAATTCCGACCACGCCCACGGGTCATAATACCTGAAACGAAGCTACTCACGGCCTCAAACCGCTGAACGACGCGCTAGAGCTTAAAATGACCGGTCGAGTCATTACATTCTCCCCCACTTAAACAGACGTTCGTCCTTGAACGTGCTAAGAACTACTCTAGAGTTATCTAAAATCACTGTTTAACACCCTGAGTTCTCTGCCAGGCCTAGTTATAATACACAAACACCGTATCATCCACCACACGATATACCAAAACATGACTGCATACTTTTGCCGAATCAGCACCATGCACCGCATAACTCATCATCTGACCACAATGGCACTCCCTGAACCTTAATAGCCAAAATTTCAAGGATCTGGTGCTCCCGATGCACCTCATAAAAAATATGCATACACCCTGCTATAAAGCTGACGATACCACTACAAGGAGGAAATGTGCAAAAAATTATACCCAATTGCAGAGTTAACAAATCATTGAATATCTCATCTTGACTAGAATCATCACCTCATTATGAACCTGAATAATGGTATTTGTTCTTTAATATACACTTCACATAACCTTATCGCACTGATCCCTGATCTGATAATCTCGTCTCACCCAGCATGAACTGCTCAGAAAACAAATCACCCCAAA
Source organism: Nicotiana paniculata (assembly GCA_005239505.1). Lineage (NCBI taxonomy): Eukaryota > Viridiplantae > Streptophyta > Magnoliopsida > Solanales > Solanaceae > Nicotiana > Nicotiana paniculata. The sequence continues at coordinate 14,650 of ML301826.1, read as the reverse complement.
CATGACCAACAGCCTCACATGATACAATATCGCGCCGATAGGCCATAACTCGAACATGATAGATAAGAAATGACTTAGGAAGGGATTACTCAACTCATGCAACTAATATGAACTTTTCTCAGAAAATAGGAAGTAGAACATAAGAAAGAATAAATATAGGAACCTTACTCCTCATCACACTGTTGCGACGTGCAACCCGATCCGAATAACATACCCGTGGCGACGTGCCACCCGATCCACACATAAAATTTACATAAGAAGATATATATACGTAGCTGATTTGCTCACTATTACAAATTACTGAATATCGATCATAAGCACACTAAGTGCATAATACCATCCTGGGGAAACTAATAAAGTCGTAGGCTACAAAACTTAAGTATAACTGAGGTGCGATATATATATATATATATATATATACACTCTGGATCTCAAGAGCTATCCTGCTCACATAACATCCCTACTACGCGGGACCTAAACACATAGGAAATTATCAAGCCGTTTCACAACCCACACGGCACAATCAATATTACCATAATTGACGAAGACGGGAAAACATATGATATCCCAACACCCCTCCTCGAGGAGCGCTATACTGAAATGAACATGCCTTGATTATATGGATCCCATAATCATACTTAAATCCATCCACAAACACCTATTCTACCTTGCTCGCACCAACTAAGCTAATAGCTTTACCTGGGTCTACACTAACCCACTTTCTCCCATAATACGCGAGAAAAACCATCATATCCGGGACAAACACCCCACAATCCACCACTGGCGATACTATGCTGTAAGACAAATCAAGAACCCATAACCAGGGTACAAAGCCTCTTCCCCCGAATATCAATCCCAGGTGACACTGAAGATAACACCAGCTTACTTTGAACTTTCAAATCACTTTTTCCTGCTCTTCCGAGATCATGACATCCTTATAACACCGAACCGCAATCTCGATTCCTACTCCCAGTTACATACTACTTACCGCACCTAATCATGACAATATGAGGTAACGCAAAAATTCTGTCATAACTTCTGAACCACCAACAGGGTGAACACTTCATAGAAACCTCTTACTTAACTCGATTCAAGAGTACCATCTCAACACACGAGTGAATTCTCACAACCACCCAACATGCAAATCTTTAAGTAGTAGTCTATACCACCATAACCCTTCCGGGATCTGCCTACACCTGACAGGCCATTGCATTCAAATGCTCCCACATGAAACCCGTTACGACAACCGACAAGACCCGCACACACCGGCACAAACCACATGCATAACTTAATCACACCGAAGGAACTGATCACTGCCGTAAATTTGCCATTTCAACCATGGCTAATCAATCTATCTTATTTTAATAATCTTCAATTGCCTCAGGAATAATAGAAACTTCCTTTAACTCATAGCAAACTCAACCCTCACTCCTCCCGAGTGACCTTGATTCACGAGACTATGCTGCCTCAATCCCGCAACCCGTCTCATACCCTCCTGATAATCCTTCTACAATCCGGAGTTTATTTCTCTCACTCCTGCAATACTATCCAGCATGCTGAAACACATCATAGAAAATTCCAATCATCCTCCTTTTTCTCAGAAATTACTCTACAAAAGCTCGATTCTTGATCAAACTGCTGCCTGAAACCCTTAGACATCACGTTCTTAACTTTTGAACTCACAAGGACCGCTATTGAGAGTCACTCACTCTGGCTGGTCCCGAATATGATCAACTCCAAGGCTCTCCTAGCACATGAATACCCCTTTCAATGAAACACGTGACCGAGTCACTATCCTTACAATTCGCCCATGCCTTAAGCCTAAATTCTAAATCTTCCAAAGCCTAACCCTGGTCCGACAGGGCCAACTTTTCCACACATTCACCCAACTCCATGCAAAATCACCATTTTACTCATTTCCCTTAGCTTTAATAACTTGCCAACACGTCGACAATCCGCAACCCTATGATAACACAATCCTGCAACCCAACTGCAGATGGTGGGATTCCCCCACTTAGCCCGAAGCTATTCCTTGCACCACTCTAGAACCTGCCGAGATCCTTTCTCCTTTGATAACATGATCTTGCTCAACCAATCTGTCCAATTCTTCCATATTATCCTGCTAGCACTCCCTAAATACTCAAATTCTCTAGCATCATTCACACATTTTTCCTCCAACCGAATAGCCACTATAACCCCTCACAGAGACCTACCAACCATTCCACCGCTAACCTATTAAGAAGAGATAACCCACCTGTGGAAACCACCCGCGGACACCTTCCAACGACACTGAAATGCATGCTCTCAGCGACTTCAATACCCCATCCTCTGCCCTGCTTCATTTACCAATTTTACTAGTTCGTCCGCTCCTCGTGAACATCCATTAAATGCGCGACAATATCTCCAAATTCCAAGCTATGTTGTCGCTTACCCACTTTGCGACTGCTCGACTTCCGCTTCTTACACCTGGCCTCCTAGAAATGGATTCACCGCCTAGCCTCACTTCAGGATCATTCTTTGTAGCTCTCAAACCAGCAGACCACCACGACTTCAAGCTCTCTTAGTATCATCTTTCTCTAGCTGCCTTCATTATCAACACTTATCCGGTACAGAACCACCGCACCTCACGGTCTCTGCCAACCGCATTCTTCAATACTTCTTCTCAATACTCTGACCCCACGCAACCGAAGAAACCATAACACCGACAAACTTAACACATTCCATTAGATCAATGGCGACGACTTCACGTCACAGGTGCATATACCACCTCACATGAAGACACCAAGTCTTACTACTTTATCAAACCCAACCGGACCATTCATAATCCAAATGCCTTTCCTCTGCCGGAACTCAAATACCGAAATCTCGAAATCACACTCTTAGAAAACCTCCCTTCAAACCATTCATCACCCCTAAAATATGGGCAAACATTTAATCATCATATCGACATCACACGATAATGAATCACAAGCATCATCACTACCTGAGCATAGCCTTAACGCTCTCAGAAACACAACTACTGAGCTGAGACAACATATTATTCTTTACAGGGCCGTAACAACAGCCCCAACCAATTACACATGGAAACATCTTGAATTACATCCGTAGCACCATTTGAATTCCTCAAATTCCTGATTCATAGCAAGCGCTTCGCGACACATAAGATTGAGTAGGAATAAGAGGAATAAGCTTCAAAGGAATCAAATCGCACGATGAGGAATCAAGAAGGGAAGTACTCCTAACAGCCCTGTAGCCTCTCGAAGATAAGTACAGACGTCTCCGTACCGATCCGCAAGACTCTACTAGACTTGCTCATGACTTGTGAGGCCTAAGGGAACCTAGAGCTATGATACCATGTTTTCACGACCCAAAATCCCTAAGGTCGTGATGGCACCGGACATCATTGCCAGGCAATACAATCATTAATTAATTGAAATAAATTTCCGGTATTAACAGTTATGAAAAATATTTACTTCCACTTTATTACAAATTAAATAAATAAAATCTGCCGAGTAAAACAATAGTTTAAATATTCCATTTTAGAAAATATATCCCAACACATCCCAGAACCCGGTGTCACAAGTACATGAGCAATTTCTAAGAATTTATACAATCATCACAAAGCCTTTCTGAAATACAAGTTGGACTAGGAAATTTAAAATGAAAATAAATACAGTAAGAGAGAGACTCTGCCAGCTGCGGTTCGCCTCCGGATGATGCAGCTCACCAAAGTCTCCAAATCCGCCATATTGTTATGAAAGTACCTGTGCAATAAAAATGCATAGCAAGTGTAGCATGAGTACAAAAACAACGTGTACTCAGAACCTCAGAGAGGTAGTGACGAGAGGTCAAATTAGACACTCACTAAGGTCCAGCAAATTAGTTAACAACATATAATGAGCACGGTAGGCATGTAAAGGTAGTAAAGCAACAATATATATAAGGCACTGAAAATCCAAGTAAATACTGGAAGTAAACAAACAGCTACCACTTCCTCATTTTCCCCCAAGTATTTTTAGGTAAACAATTTCCTCTTTATTTTTCCCCAAATATCTTATCCATTTAAGAATCCATGAAAAACATTTAACAATTTAGCATGCGCATACGGGATAAGGACAACTAGCCTGAACCGTCATAATAATCATCTTTGTGCACTGCCGAGGATCGAACGACTCGTACCAAAAGTGCACCTCTCAATAAGATACTTATGTCTATGAACTGCCGAGGGTCGAACGACACGAACCATAAGTCAATCTTTCAATCCGCCGTGGGGTATGGCCCACTCCCATGAGAGTGGGGGAAATAACACTCCGCTCGCGGAATGTAAATTGCGAAGCGGTCACATGCTCAAGTAAATGATAGATTTCTCTTTTAAAAACCATAAAATAGTGTTTAAATACTTTCACCAAATTTATTTGGCAAGTCGAATAATGTTCAATAATATCACTTTATTAAGTATACAATTATCCACGGAGGGAAACAATTTTCTTTCCAGTTGATTAAGGAAATGAACTCTAGTCTTCTTTAGATATTAAATTACGATTTCGATTATATTAGCAGTCAAGTAATACAGGCAGGACCACGGGTACAACACATAAGGCATGCTAGTGGGTCCTAGGCTACCCGAACATGGCATAATAGTAGCTACGCACGGACTCCCATCACCTCGTGCATACGTAGCCCCCGAAGATAATAGCACATACTTAATTAATTCACCTAGGGGACAATTCCCCCTCAAAAAGTTAGGAAGGAGGCTTACCTCGCTCCGAAATTCCATAAACGGCTTCCAAGCCCTTCCAACGACTCCAACGGACGCACATCGCCCCAAAACTATCCAAATAACGGCAAACCAATGAAAACATACTCTAATGTTTGCGACAATTCCAAATTATATAATTTCCCAATCCCGCTTAGTGAACCAAAATGCCCTCAAGCCACATGCCCGAAATCCAAAGTTTCTTGAAGATATAATCTACCCATAGCTCCACTAGTTGAAATATACAATTTACTCTACATTCCATTCTCAATTCATGGTAGAAATCCAAAATACAAATTTTTAGGTGTTTCTTCCAAATTCCCAATTTTCCTACTAATTTTCATGTCTAATTCATGTATAATCCTTGTATTTAACTTAAAACGGAGGAATTTACTTACCTGCAATGCATGACGAAAACCCCCCATTGAGGCGTCCCAAAATCGCCAGCCCAAGATGAAATTAGGAGAAACTAGCCAAGAATCCCGTTTAAAATGATACACTGCCCAGGCATCCTTCTGTGCGATCGCACAACATCAACCGCGATCGCACAATAAAAATCCCAGAAACCTCCCAGAACACCCTGTGCGATCGCACAGTAACAACTGCGATCGCACAGGCACAGTTGCGATCGCAAAAGCCAAGACCTGAAGCCTCATATTTTTCCTTTGTGGAATCGCACAATAATAGTTGCGATCGCATAGACCAGTGCAGCAGCCCCCAAAAACCTCCCTGTGCGATTGCATACATCCAAGTGCGATCGCACATGCCAAATTACCAGCCCCTCTATTTCCTTCTCCATGATCGCACCACTAGGGCTACGATCGCACTGAACCCCCAAAACAACAGCACAAAAACACTTGAAAACAACCTGGAACCACCCCGAAACACACTCGAGGCACTCGGGACTCCGTCCAATCACACGATTCAGTCCCATAACCTCACACAGACTTATTCGAGCCTTAAAATCAGCTCAAACAACATCGAAATCATGAACCGCAACCCGATTCAAGCTTAATGAACTTAGTACATTCAAACTTCCACATTCGATGTCGAAACCTATCAAATCATGTCCGATGGACCTCAAATTTTTCACGCAAGTCATATTCGACATTATGGACCTTCTCCAACTTCCGGAATCGCATTTCAACTCTGATATCAAAATTTCCACTTCCGGTCAGATTTCTCTAAAAACCTTCAAATTCCTATCTTTAGCCAAATGACTTCAAAATGAGCTCCGGACATCCGAATTCACTTCCGATCGCGCTCCCAACTCCAAAATAACCATACGAAGCTATTCCCAGACTCGGAATCCCAAACGAACATCAATAACTTTGAAATGCACTTCAAGCCCAAATTTATGAAATTATTCTAAAATGCTAACTTCCACAATATGCACCAAAAAGCTCCCGTGTTATCCAAAACCCGATCCCGACATACGCCCAAGTCCGAAATTATCATACAAACCTGCAGGAACCCTAAAATCCTGATTCTGAGGTTGTTTACTCAAAATTCCAATCTTAGTCCATGTCTCCAACTTAAGGCTTCTGAAATGAGAATTTTCTTTCCAAACCAACTCTAAACTTCCCGAAATTTAATTTCGACCACGCCCACGGGTCATAATACCTGAAATGAAGCTACTCATGGCCTCAAACTGCTGAACGACGTGCTAGAGCTCAAAACAATCGGTCGGGTCGTTACAGACATGGCTCCGAGACATCCTAGGACACTTTAAAACCTTAGGCTCTGATACCAAGTTTGTCACGCCCTAAAACCAAGGGACGAGACCGGCGCCTAACCGGATGATCCCGGTCAAGCGGACCTGGATCGCCTTTCCTGCCCAACGTGTTACCCCGTGTTTATGATATACAATATTCCATATGAAATAGCAAATTAAATCAAAGCATGGACTTACAACTTAAGTTCATTTCTATTTTTAACATTTTAGCATTTGATAATCCCAAACGATACAAGCTACATGCAATATTTTCGATTCAGTCCATGATGACGAGTAAATACAACTACTGCCCAAAATATATATATACAACCCACATAGTGTCTACGGAGACTCTAATTACACTACGAGTTTACATAGATTTGACGGCGACAAGGCCTCGGCTATACATTTAAAAACACAACATATACAAAAGAAGATGATATAGACTACACGCGGCCCCGAGAGGAAATGGTGCTCACCAGAACTTCTGAAAGGATGAAGAGGAGGCACCACTATCGGCGGTCGGAACTACCTACTATAGAACCACCTACATCCATGTAAAAGATGTAGCGGCCCCAGCAAAAGGGACGTTAGTACCATTGAATAGTACTAGTATGTATGAAGAAGCATCATTCTAAGTAGAATCAAACATTACACAAATAGAGGACAGTAAGGGAAACCAAACAAATACCACACAGAAATACATAACATCACAAATGAAGGTTTCACAGTTACTCATTTCAATTTTTCATCTGTTGTGGCGCGTAACCCAATCCCACCGTACAGTCACATCTCACCCTTATTGCCTCTCCGCCATTATTACTTCGTGTTGCAGCGCGTAACCTGATCCCACCGTACAATCACATTTCACCCTTATTACCTCTCCACCCTTATTACTTCGTGTTGCGGCGTGCAACCCGATCCAACCGTACAATCACATTTCACAGAAACAACCACCAACAATTAAATCACAAGGATCTTCATCATGAAGAACATAAGTTCATATCAACCAATAACTATGTGAAATCAAGGCACAATGATACTTACCAATCAGTAATTCATATATAGTGTTGCCTTAATTATTTAACTCAATAAAATCAGTCAATATTTACATTCATCATTTGCTACACAACCTTTAGCACTTTGATACGTTCAACAATGTAATTAATAGCAACATCAACCAACAATTCATCACGAAGATTCTCATCATCAAGGATATTTATTTGTAACAACCAAGTAACCATATGAAATCAAGGCCACAGAAATATTTATCAAACAGTATGTCATATACGGTATGCCATCAACATATAGCTCAATTAGTTTATCCACGTTTCCTTTCCATTATTTACTACACAACATTTAGCACTTAGATACATTCAACAATTGGATTCGTTATCATTTCTTTCGTTTGGTAGTACATCCTTTCATGCCGATGTATTAAACAGTTAACGAGCTTTGCACGTGATAGAGTAAGCACAAGGAATCACCCTTTGCACAACCTCATATAGCATGGTGGCATGGAACTCAACTAGGACAATCGGAGAATAGAATCTTACTTCTCCACCCATTAGAACAATCAACTCACATATGCTCAAGCAAGAAACTCATACCAAATGCTCGGACACCAACAAAGTGACTCTACAGAGATTAAAGTTAGCCATACATACCTCGAGTCGGAATTTCCCTTTAATATCTATTCTCAAACCACCGGACCTTCTATCGCCTTCCATCTAATTTACAAGATGACATGTTTAAACTTAGAATTAGGAATCATGAACTCATTTGGGATTTTATCAAACACTATGTGATCCCTTAGATTAATAAACCCTTTTTAGTGAAAGATTACTCTAACTTACTTCCCTTTACTAGGTTATGGTAAGTTAATCACATGCATGGACTATTTCTAACACCACATTACATTTTTGATCTCATAATCTCACATATAAAATATTAGAAGTAGGTCTTACTCGGAAGATAGTGAGCTACAGATTAGCAAGCTTGATTCTTGAGGATTTGTGCAAGATTGATGATTAGGAGGCTAGGTTCCCTCTTTCTCTCTCTAAAATGCTCTCACCTCTCTCTAGATTTAGTTTAAAAATAGTCCCAAATGAATCCCCACAGCTTATTTATCAAAGTGGGTTCGGATATGAAAAGTTTCAAAAATGACCCTGAAGTCAAATATGCTATAGCATAATCAACAGTATAATCAACTATGTTATAGCATAATCAACATGTGGGCAACATAATCATTATGATATATCATAAACGAAAGCATAATAAACTATGCCATAGCATAATCAAAATGCGACAAAATAATGGGTTTTCCCGATTCTGCCCCATTATACGACACAAATTCGGTCTGCATAGTCGTTTCGCGATCGCAAAAATGGTCGCAAATCCAGCCTTTGGTAATTTGATCATAACTTTGTGTAGGAATATCCAAATGAAAACAGTTTGAAGAGTTGGAAACTAGACTCGAAGAAATTTCATTTGATAGGTTATTCATTACATAATACCTTATATATCATTATATATGCTCGTTTAATGTGTGGACTGGTGCAAATACCGTTGGAATTTTAGCCTGTTATGAAATTTTCTCATTTGGCTTTGACTTAGGGTTCCCCTTGGACCTCACATCACTTATTCTATGATTCATATACTTATTCACCACATCCAATTCATTTACATCATATTTAAAGCACATATAATATATAAAGTTAGCTGAAGAAGACAATCAAGGGATGAATCATCACGTCCTGTGCATTCTACCTTCAAACTACAAAGGTATGGATCGGGAGGTAGCAAACATTCTGAAAAAGAAATCAATTTAGATTTTAGAGAACGAGAGTTGATGCTAAGTCATATATAAAACATTTATAAATAGACTTATAAAGAGATGGAAATGGGGAACGAAGCAAAGCATGTATGATAATTAAAACTATTCATTGACAGCCATTAAAAAGCTTTGAAACTTTGAATTCAAAAAATATTATTTATTTGAATTGGGTGTTGTTACATATGATTGGGGATATCAGTTAGAGTTTATGTCTCAATTTTAAGCGAACTTGGTGAAGTTTGAATTTGGTTTTGGTTAGAATTTAATGTCACAACCCAAAATCCCTAAGGTCGTGATGGCGCCGGACACCATTGTCAGGCAAGCCAATCATATATTTAATTGAAATAATTTCTGGTTTTTAGCATTTCTGAAAAATATTTCCTTTCACTTTATTACATCTTAACGAAATAAAAATCTGTTAAGAAAAACAATGATTTAAATATTACAATTTAGCAAACATATCCCAACACATCCCAGAACCCGGTGTCACAAGTACATGAGTAATTTCTAAGAATTTATACAATCATTACAAGGCCTGTCCGAAATACAAATTGGACAAGGAAATTTAAAAATGAAAATCAATACAGTACAAGGGAGACTCTATCAGCTGCGAATCGCCTCCGGATGATGCAGCTCGCCTAAGTCTCCGAATCCTCCACATTTCTATGAAAGTACATGAGCAATAAAATGCACAGCAAGTGTAGCATGAATACAAAAACAACGTGTACTTAGTAAGTCGTCCGCCTAACCTCAGAGAGGTAGTGACGAGAGGTCAAATTAGACACTTGCTAAAGGTAAATTTAGAATATTTAAGTATGACACTAAGCATGATTATCAAAGGCAATTTATTAAAATCAGGAATAAGTATTTCCAATTCCGTTCACCTTTAACACTTTACATCTTCGTCATATTAATAACAATTAATCATCATGGGTGATTTAATCAAATAACATTAAATCAACGAGAAGTAACAACTTCTTCCAAAATCTTTTTAATAACTTTAAATCTCTGTCATTTCAATTGATAACTTAATATTTCAGGCTAGTAATCAGGAAAAATCATAGCAATTACGTAGTAAAGATCATATGCAAGCAATGTCGAGGGTCGAACGGCGCGGACCAACAATAATAAACTATGCACTGCAGAAGGGTCGAACATCTCGAACCATAGATGCATCTATCTGCCCCGCTCGCAAATCGATCATGCGACGCGGTTAATAATAATAAGCTAGCCTGCTCGCGGATCAAACCTGCGACTCAGGTGCTTATATGAATACACACAAATACAGGGTCATCCTGCTCGCGAATCATACATGCGACTCAGTCACCCAAAGTTATACATTCCACATAATAAATCCGTATTTTATCAAGAAAGCAATTTTTCTCAGGAAAGTGGTAAAAATCCTTCTTAAAGGAGCATGAAAAATAGTTTTTAAAATCGTTATTTTGAAACTCATTTGCCAAGTCTAATGATATTCCATAATACAACCCTACCAGGTACACAATTATCCACAATAGAATCAATTCTCTTTCTAGATGATTAGGAAAATAGACTCTAGTCTTCTTTAGATATTCAATTACAATTTCGATTATATTAGTAATTTAATATTATAGGCAGGATCACAGGTATAACACATAAGGCATGCTAGTGGGTCCTAGACTACCTGGACATGGCATAATAGTAGCTACGCACGGACTCCCGTCACCTCGTGCGTACATATCCCCCGAAAATAATAGCATATACTAAATTAATTCACCTAGGGGGACAATTAACCCTCACAAAGTGAGAAAGGAGACTTACCTTGCTCCGAGATTCCATAACCATCTCCAAGCCCTTCCGATGACTCTAAACGGACGCACAACGCCCCAAAACTATCCAAACAACGACAACCCAATAAAAATATACTCTAATATTTGCAAAAATTCAAAATTATATAATTTCCCAACCCCGCTTAGTGAAATGACCAAAATGTCTCGGGCCCACGTGCCCGAAATCCGAAATTTCTCGAAGATATATTCTACCCATAGCCTTACTAACTCAAATAGAAAATTTACTCAAATATTCATGCTCAATTCATTGCTAAAAATCCAACTTCCCATTTTCTAGGTTTCTTCAATATTTCCCAAATTCCTACCAATTTCCATGCCTAATCCATGCATATAATCTTGTATATAACTTAGAGGCATGAAGGAGTTACTTACCTTTACATTGCATGAAGGAATCCTCTCTTTGAGCCTCCCAAAATCTCCTAAGACCATGAATAAATGAAGACAAATGAACCCAAATCCTTATTTTAAAACATTCTGCCCAGGACGATTTCCGCACTTGCAGTCCTACATCCACACATGCGCTATTGCAGGTGCGACCAATCTCCCGCACCTGCGCCCCATTGTCCGCACCTGCGGCTTCGAAGGTGCGGAAATTCCATCGCACCTGTGATCCCAATCAAGCCTGCCCACTCTCGCACCTGCGGCGCCAAAGCCGCACCTGTGGCTCCGCACCTGCGGCCAAATCCTCATAGGTACAGATCACACGCGAAATATTGATCCGTCGTTATCTTCAACTTCAAATATTGATCCGTTAACCACCCGGAATCCATCCGAGGCCCCCGGGACCCTGTCCAATTATACCAACCTATTCCAAAACATAATGCGGACTTGCTCGATTCCTCAAATTACATCAAACAACATCGAAACCATGAATCGCACTCAAATCCCAACTCTATGAACTTAGAAATTTGCAACTTACATTCGATGCCGAAACCTATCAAATCACATCAGATTGACCTCAAAATTTGCGCACAAGTCATATTCGACATTATGGACCTGCTCAAACTTCCGAAATCGCATTCTAACCTCGATATCAAAACTTCCACTTCCGGCCGGATTTCTCAAAAACCTTCAAATTTCTATCTTTAGCCAAATTACTTCAAAATGACCTACGAACATCCAAATTCACTTCCGATCGCCCTCCAAACTCCAGAATCACCATACCAAGCTATTCCCAGACTCGGAATACCAAACGGATATCAACAACACTGAAATGCACTTCAAGCCCAAATTTAAGAAATTCTTCTAAAATGCTAACTTCCACAATATACCCCGAAACGCTACCGGGTTATCCAAAACCCGGTCCGGACATATGCCCAAGTCCGAAATTATCATACAAACCTGCAAGAATCTTCAAATCCTGATTTGGAGGTCGTTTACTCAAAATTCCAATCTTAGTTGATTCTTCCAACTTAAGGCTTCTGAAATGAGAATTTTCTTTCCAAATCAACTCTAAACTTTCCGAATTTCAATTTCGACCACACCTACAAGTCATAACACCTGAAATGAAGCTGCTCACGACTTCAAACTGCTGAACGATACGCTAGAGCCAAAAACAACCGGTCGGGATGTTACATTTTCCCCTATATAAATCGACGTTCGTGCTCGAACGTGCCATGAACTACTCTGGAGTTATCTGAAATCACTGTTTAACATCTCGAACACCTGCCCGTGCTACCACCATCCAGTTCCAATACCTGAAACTTCTCTCGAGGCCTGGTTCCAATATATGAACATCGTATCAACCACCACACGATGTACCAGAACATGACTGCATACCTTTGCTGAATTAGCACCATGCACCGCAAAATTCATCATCTAAACACAATGACGCTCCCTGAACCATAGTATCCAAAATTCCACGAATTTGATGCTCTCAATGCATCTCATGATATATATACATACATCCTGCTATAATGCTGACGATACCACCACAACGGAGGAGATGTGCAGAAATTCATACCCAACTGCAGAGTTAACAAATTCGTGAATACCTCCTCTTGACTAGAACCATCACTTCATTATGAACCTGAATAATGGTATTTGTTCTTTAATAGACACTTCACATAACCTTATCGCACCGATCCCTGATCCGATAATCCCATCTCACCCAGTATGAATTTCTCAGACAGAAAACTACCCCAACATGACCAACAACCTCACATGATACCACATCGCGCCAATAGACTATAGCTCGAACATGATAACTAAGAAATGACTCAGGAAGGGACTATTCAACTCACTCAACTAATATGAACTTTTCTCAAAAAATAGGAAGTAAAACACAAGAAAATAATTATAGGAAACCTTACTCAACATCACACTGTTGCGACGTGCAACCCGATCCGAATAACATAAAATTTACATAAGAAGATATATATACGGAGTTGGTTTGCTCACTATTACAGATTACTGAATATCAATCACAAGCACGCTAAGTGCATAATACCATCTTGGAGAGATTAATAAAGCCGTAGGCTATAAAACTCAAGAACAAATGAGGTACGATACACACACACACACACACACACTCTCTCTGGATCTCAAGAGCTATCCTACTAAAATATCATCCCCACTATGCGGGACCTCAACACATAGTAAATTATCAAGCCGTTTCACAACTCACACGACACGATCATAATAACACATGAATTTAACGAAGACGAAACAACACCCGCTGTTCTAATTCCTTTCCATTAAAAAGAGCTCTACTGAAATAAACATGCCTGGCTCGTACGGAGCCCATAATCATATTTAAATCCATCCACGAACATCGAGTCTACCTTGCTCGCACCAACTACGCTAATAGCTTTTACCTGGGTCTATATTAACCCACTTTCTCTCATAATATGCAAGAACAACCATCAAAGTTGGGACAACACCCCACAATCCACAACCAAATGAACTAAACGCCTCTCAGGCATAACTTCTCACATACACAACATTGCACTTCTTTATACTAAATCCAAACCTTCAATCCATCAAGTGACTACATGTCACACTTTATACAATATTTTTGCGGTCACGCTTCCACGACCTTACACACAAGCTAACAAGTCTATACATCCACCACTGGCCATACTACGCTGTAAGACAAATCAAGAACCCATAACCAGGGTACAAAGCCTCTTTCACCGAATATCCATCTCATGTGACACTGAAGGTAACACCAGCTTACTCTGAACTTTCAAATCACTTTTTATTGCTCTTCCGAGCTCATGACATCCTTATTAACACCGAACCACAATCTCGATTCTGACTCCCAGTTACATACTGCTTACCGCACCTAACATGCCAATACGAGGTAGCACAAGAATTCCATCATAACTTTTGAACCACCAATAGGGTGAACACTTCATCATATAGAAACCTTTCACTTAACTCAATTCAAGAGTACCATCTCAACACACGAGTGAATTCCCAAAATCACCCAACATGAAAATCCTTAAGTAGTATTGATGTGTGGCTAGAATTCATGATTTTAAGCATTATATACCTTGCATTTTATGCGTTTT
>ML301825.1:0-62719 GCA_005239505.1 Nicotiana paniculata | reverse complement strand
AGCTTTTGTTTCTTCCCTTCCAAAGATGTTAGCAAGCCGAACCATGACCATCATTGAAGAAAAATTTCAATCAATAACGGTCCCACAAGTCGGCTACATCAGACAAGTTATTTTTGCAGCACTGGAGGACATTTGTACAAAGCGCTCAGCTCTAAAACAAATTATCCAACACAATCCAGCGCTTGACAAAGCATGTCGCAGATCCGACCTGATCACTGGATCAGGATGTTCCTGCAAAACATCTAGCCGACACAAAGGATTCAGGAGTTTAAGATGGCCAAGAATTCCAGATGGAAAACCAAGGTCCAAGAGACGCACAAAATATTTTAGACGCAGAAGGCCAGGAAATTTTCACAAGAAGAACAGATGCATTATTTGCCACAAGATTGGATATTTCGCAAAAAACTGTCCTCAATCAAGAAGATCTGTTAAACTCCTTCAAGAGATTGAAGATTACACTGGCATACATCTCGGAAAAGAGGAGGACCTTGAATCTATATTCTCTGTGGATGATGAACCTAATGAAGAAACTCTTTTCTCTCTGGATATCTATGAAGATCAAGGCAATGATAACTATCAAATTTCAGAACCAGAGATCGAAGCCCGAGAGGAGACCAACGCACTCNAAGGATTTCATGAAAAAAGAGAAAAGCCCGTTATGGAAAAATGAAGAATTTTTCATCAAGCTCCATTTCAAGAAGAATGAAAACATTAATCCAACAAAAGCAAGTCATTCAGGCATGAATCCAGATCATCTCCAGCTTGCAAAGAAAGAATGTGAAGAACTTTTGGAATTTGATCTAATAGAGCCATCCGATTCACAGTGGGCATGCGAAGCATTCTATGTCAATAAAAGAGCTGAGCAAACAAGAGGAAAACTCAGGTTAGTCATTAATTACCAGGCACTTAACCATTTCCTCCAAGATGATAAATTCCCTATCCCAAATAAACTCAATATTTTCTCCCACTTAGCCAAGGCCAAATATTTTTCCAAGTTTGATTTAAAATTAGGATTTTGACAATTGGAAATTCACCCTGAAGACAGACCTAAAATTGGTTTTTGCATCCCCGATCATCACTTCCAATGGAAGGTCATGCCCTTCGGATTAAAGACTGCACCCTCCTTGTTCCAAAAAGCCATGATAAAAATATTCCAGCCCATCCTCCATACCTCTTTGGTTTACATTGATGACATCCTGTTATTTAGCAATACATTGGAGGAACATGTCAATTTACTTCGTCAGTTTGAGGCATTGATAACACAATAGGGGATCATGCTTTCAGCAAAAAAGATGATTCTTGCACAGAAGGAGATTGATTTTCTTGGAATGCATTTTATCCAAGGTGCATACAATACAGGGCCACATATATGTCAAGAACTGCTCAAGTTTCCAGATACCAGCTTCACAACAAAGCAGATCCAACAGTTCTTGGGTATAGTAAATTATGTGAGAGATTTCATACCAAATATTTCTACATACATTTCTCCACTTACGAACATGCTCAAGAAAAATGCTCCATCATGGGGAAAGAAGCAAGATGAAGCAGTCAGGGAAATAAAGGAGATATCAAAAAATGTCAAGTCCCTCTACATCCCTTCAGACGGTAAGAAAATACTGCAAACTAATGTCAGCAATGAATACTGAAGTGCCGTTCTGTTTGAAGAAAAAGATGGCCAGAGAAAAATATGCGAATATGCCAGCGGAAGGTTCAAAGAGGCGGAGCAACATTATCACTCCACATTCAAGGAAATACTTGCAGTAAAAAATGGAATCAAGAAATTCAATTTTTTCCTGATTCACACAGAATTTCTGATAGAAATGGATATGAAGGCTTTCCCAAAGATGATCCAGTTGAACGCAAAAATTATTCCCAATCCGCAAATTCTCAGGTGGGCTCAATGGTTCTCTCCATACAAGTTCCAAGTCAAGCACCTCAAAGGAAAGGATAATATTCTTGCAAATTTTCTATCTCGACCAAAAGAATTTTCAAAGAGATTTTCCTCGGCAAAGCTGAAGCCTAACCTAACCAATCAGATTTTCATGTTCTCAAATATATCGGGAACAAGTTCATTGAAGCCAACAGATCATCCACCGGAGTTGTTCAACCTCATGAATCCCTTTAATTCGTCAATTATTATGGAAAGAAAGACTTATTATGAGCTTTAAGTTTTCCGGCAACATGGAGGATCAATTCTCAAGCCATATGGGGTCAATCCAGAATATCATTTCTGCCATATATTCATAGCTCAAGCAAAGGATTTTCGACAAGAATTATTATGGTTTTTCTGGTACATGTGCCATCAGTACTACATTTTCATGGAATTCAAGTGCAATGTCTTCAAAGATTTTGACAACATTGAACCAGCTCTTAAAGTATTTCTATTATGGTTCAAGCCTAGAAGATATTGGATAAAATGTTTCAATGATTCCTACAATGCAAAGATATTCATGTTTCACAGGCCAATAAAGATTATTAACGGAAAAGTCCAGGCACAAGCAGAGTCATCCTTCTGGTGGAAACTTCCCGTGTCCATTTTATCCATGGAAGAAGAATACAGTGAAGCACAGAGAGTTATCTTCCAGCAAAACAGGTGCATCCCGAAAGAAATATGGCCAAAAGATTGGGCAAGTTGGAATTATACCAGCACTCATCCTCACTGGGAAAAAGTCCGAGAAGCAGCAAAGGAATATCAAATTCCGTATGAAATCATCCGGGAAAAAATCACTCATGACATCTCCGGATTAAGGTTGCGGATCACATCCCTCAATCCAAAAGAGATGGAACATGCCGAGAAAGAACCGACAAATTCTAGGTGTTACTATACAAGATCTCTGAAAAGATGCCTAGAAGACAGACCGGGAAGATCAATTATCTAAATCCTTGTTAATCTCACCATAATCCTACATTACCTACCAAAAAACCCTAAAAATCATCTACCCATGCCAAGACAAAATTCCACATCCTTCCAAACCATCTGGGTCCCACTTTCACGTGCTTCCACATGCCCCGTCACATGCAACACACTATTTTCACATGCTCTACGCTATTTTCACATGCTCCCACAACCTGTCACATGCCAAAACCATGTATATTTCACCCCTGTCACATGTTTTCAGGAGTTTTTAGTTGGTTTTTCCTAAGGTCCTTCACATGTAAAAAGGGACCCACTTGTAGATAAGTTTGCCATGTAAGATAGGTTTAATTTAATGCAGGTTTGTCTTGTAATAACCTCCTACTCCTATATAAAGGAGGCCTTGTAGTAGTTGTAGGATCATCTTGTAACTTTTCAAAACCTTTGTAATATACTACATATGAGTTCCTTCTAAATTTCCTTCTTGTTCTTTCTTTCGAATGGATGGAAAGGCCGGTCCATGTATGAAAATAGAGTAAGAATACTCTAAGAAAGTTAGCTTGTTGTAGTACGAATGTTTTCTGAGTTTTAACAGTTGGGTTGATTGTAGTACAAAAGTTTTCTGAGCTGTGCCGCCCCTTATGGGTTGTTGAAGCCAGCCCCTTTGGTAGGAAATCTTTTGCGACTACAAGCAAATGAACTGTTAGTGTAGCTTGGCAATAGCCAGCCCTTTTGTAGGAAAACTTTCGTATCTATGATATAGTTTACTTTCTTGGAGTCTCTTGCTCTGTTCGTCTTACTGTGGTATCTATGAGTTCCTTCTAAATTACCTTGTTCTTTCTTTCGAATGGATGGAAAGGCCGGTCCATGTATGAAAATAGAGTAAGAATATTCTAAGAAAGTTAGTTTGTTGTTGTACGAATGGTTTCTGAGTTTTAACAGTTGAAAAAGAGCTGAAAGTGGAATTTCATCCCAATTTCAGCCAGCTCCAGTTCTACCTACTTCACAGCCTAGTCGAAGTACACGCTATGGATAGTAATTGAGTTGCTCCACTCTTCTTGTCAAACAGCATTTCATAGTTCCTCTGCAGAATGTCTTTTGTATAAGCAGCTTTGTAACCACTTCAGCATTTCTTTGTTTACCCTCAAAAATTCTCATATTTTTCATATGAAGTAAATTGCACCTGCAAGCACAATTCCGAATACTGCAGCACCAGCAGTTTTCCCCTGCATAAGACTTCTTGCCAAGGCCAATTCATCCTCCCAGTCCATGACCGGCTCTACATATATCATGCCACTGTAACAACTTCAACACATTCTGGCAGACCATTCAGCCACACCTGAAGAACAAATGCTCTACACTTCCATTCTCTACAGAACAAAGAGCGCGTATTTGATCAGCAGTTACACCCCATCTAGCCAGCCTATCTGCCTATTCCACATACTACATACAGGCAAGAAAGATATTCAATGAATGAATACGTAACACGAGTTCCCATAAAATAGCCACTTATGTCTCGAACACCGGTGGGCTATGATCAAGCTTTTGATTGCTCGGACAATAGTCCCACAACCTAGTGAGGTCATTAACAATAATGGTCTTTAATTTGTCATGTAAACCTTTATTTTCTGGAATTATGATGGACGAATGAAAAAATCGATAGAAAAGAAGTTCACGGATCTACCAGGTATATTCTTTTTCTTGATGTATGTACAAACCCATACATGATAAAGAGGACAAAACTACTGATTATGAGATTTAAATGGTTGAACTATTGAATTAAACGTCCAACACCAGGTGTATCACAGCAAGAAATTTAATGTACCTTTAACCTACCAGAAAAGAAATATAGTAGTATACCTTTGTATGTATCTCTATATTTTGACCTCCGAATGAGAAAGTTGGCACGCTATTCCACTAGAAAGAAGCAGGCCCTTCAATGACAATGGTCAAAATTAAAACAAAATAAGGAATAGAAGATAAAAGTACAACCATTTATCTGAAATTTTGTCACAGCATAAAGGAGTTTCTAATGAAATACCCTAATAATGGATTAACAGGAATACACAGAAGTAAACAGCACGCTGGAGATGGCTAACAAACTCTATAACAGCAATTTTATCTTTAAAAAGTGAAGACTTTACCAGATACGAAGATCCTTTTGCATCTCTTATTGAAGTCGAATAGTGCACCAGTCCTGCAACTTAAGTTAGAAACGTGATAGTACAGGAGACATAGCTTAAAATCTCACAAATCTAACAAGCAGAGAGATATTTCACCTCCAGATTGTTTCCAAATGATAAATCCTTAATTTGTTCAATTGTAGGAATCTTTTTATCTGCTAAGTATGTGGAAGGACAAAAGACACTAATCACCAGTAGTCTCTGCAGCTACATGTCCCATCCTTGAACAAGTGAAAGCGATTTGCATCTCTAACTAGTATTTCCCTCTGCATAATTTTTGACACATACTTGGTCCAAGTGTGGCAATCCCCACAAACCCGGAGATTCTTCATTACTTGCAAAGGTGAACCTTCTTTTGTATTCAACAATCCAAATGCTATAGCAAGTCTTTCACTATGCCCACAAAGAAAATTTATCTTCTCATCTTCACCGACATCATGCAAAACAAATTTTAGGTCAGCAACATAACCTTCCTTATCCATTGCGCTGTTAAGGTCCCGTATGAGCTCATTGACTTGTTTGTATTGTTGAAAGGACCTATCCCCAGTGCCAAAAATAAAAACTCTGTTGTGAATTTCAATCCAACTACATCCTGGATCTTTTTTGAGTCCTCTAGCTTTCAAGGATTTTCGTATTGTTCTCACTTGGTCCCACTTCCCTAAGGTGGCATATACGTTGGAAGCTAAAACATTATAACCAGGATCGTCAGAGTTCAATTCAACAAGACGTTCTACAACACGTTCAGCAGTCTTGGTATCTCCACTAGCTCGACAAGCACTAAGTAGAGCTCCCCACATACTTGCATCAGGCTGCAGCGGCATAGAAAGGATAAAGTCCTCTGCTTCAGCTAGTAGCCCAGAACGTGATAAGAGATCAACCATGCAAGCATAATGTTCAATCCTAGGTTCAATGTTGTATTCTTTTCTCATTTGGTTAAAGCAAGCACGACCTTCTTGCACTAAACAAGAATGGCTACATGCATATATAACGGCAACAAAAACAATATGATCCGGAGAAATACCACTCTCCTTCATCTGTTGAAAAGATCTGAGAGATTGCGTTCCTTCGCCATACATTCCATATGCAGAGATCATTGTTGTCCACGTCACCACGTCTTTGATTCTCATGTGCTCAAAGACTGAGATTGCATTCTTTAAACTCCCAGTTTTGGAGTACATTTCGATCAGTGCATTTCCAACAGCGACATGTGACTCAAAACTGAGCCTGATAATGAAGCCATGCAGCTCTTTCCCCTGTCTTTTGGCAGCAAGCAAGGAACACAAAGGCAGGGAACCTAAAATGGTAGCAACATCAGGCATGATACCTTCCATTCTCATCCTACTGAGCATCTTTAAACCTGCGTAACTTTCTTCATCATGACCACATGCAGCAATAATAGTATTCCACGTTACAATATCTCTAGTATTCATGATTTCAAATTGCCACACTGAATGCTCCATTTTACCACATTTGGCATACACATCTAGAAGAGCATTGCCCACAATAAGAGTGGAATCATATCCTCTCCTAATTATATCAGAGTGGAGCTCTCTTGCGAAATCCAAGTCCATCAACTTTGCACAGGTTGACAGAAGTGTCACCAAGGTGACAGAATCTGGTTGCAAGTCTATCCTCATTATCTTAAACAGATCTACTGCTTCCTTATTAAACCCATTCTCAACATAACCACTAATCATTGAGTTCCATGAGACCAAATCCCAACTTTTCATATTGTCAAATACTTGCCTTGCAGCTGCTAAATCACCACATTTTGCATACATGTTAATTATGATATTGCTAGCAGTAGTATCACATTCATATCTATGTTTCAAAATAAAGTCATGAACATAACTTCCGAATCCTAAATCCCCCAAATGTCCACAGGCTTGTAAAACAGACGTAATTGTAAGCAGATCCGGCTGATGCTCATAAACCATTTCTCGAAACAAGTTGATGGACTCCTGATGCAACCCCCAGCGAGAAAACCCACAAATAATGATATTCCAAGTGACAGTATCTCTAACTATCATCTCATCAAAGATTCTCCGACAGTCCAACAACCTCTCAAACTTAAAGTACATTGAAAGAAGTCCATTACTCACAGTCATATCTCCCTTAATTCCACTCTTCTCCACCAACACATGAACTATCTGACCCTGTTCAACCTCCATCAAACCCCCACATGCAGGTAAAACACTAGACACAGTAAAAGTATCAGCTGCGACACCCAATAACCTTCCCTCCCGAAAAGCTTCCACCGCCTCTTCCCAATACCCATTTGCACTATATCCCGAAATCAAACTGTTCCAAGAAACAACATCTCTAGAAGGCATTTTATCAAACACCTCACGTGCTCTCCCTAATTCCTTCATCCGTGCATACGTATCAATCAAAGCATTACATATATACAAATCTGATCCAAAACCCATCTCCAAAACATCATCATGAACAATTTCAGCCAT
Organism: Nicotiana paniculata; assembly: GCA_005239505.1. Lineage (NCBI taxonomy): Eukaryota > Viridiplantae > Streptophyta > Magnoliopsida > Solanales > Solanaceae > Nicotiana > Nicotiana paniculata. The sequence continues at coordinate 55,220 of ML301825.1, read as the reverse complement.
TTTAAGATCCAATAAATTGCCGCACGAATTAATAATCGAAGGAAAAGTATAATTATCCCGCTTAACATTTAATTTTCTCATTTGGTTATAAAAGTCTAATGCTTTGGAGAATAACCCATTGTGGGTCATGGCCCTAATGATAGTATTCCATAAGTAAACATTATGGGTAGGTGAATTTATGCGGAAAATGGATAATGAAGAAACGGGGTCTTTGAACTCGGAGTACTTTGAAATGAGTTTTCCACAGAAGAATGTTGATTGGTGCTGGCCTGAAATTACTATGACAGAATGAACTTTGTGGAGATTAGTTCGGTTTTTAACTGAAGATAATGCTCTTGAGAGCAAAAAATGGAAGCAATCGTCGGTTTTTTGGCCTGCACTGCCAAGCTTTATGAGCTTCATGGATGAATAAATAACATCTTTGGAATATTTGAAATCAACAGGTTTTATAGTACAACGAGTGAGTTCCAACTCACACACCCCCCTCCCCCTCCACGTCCACCCGGTAACCCCGCTGGAACAATGCTACATATAGTCTAATTTTGTACTCCTATATTGTACTCGTGTATATTCCTAGATTTTGAAACTCAATTGCATATAGCTTAGTTAGGTTTTCTATTTCTCTTCTACACGAGGTCTCTTGGGAGCATGCCTTACCAAGTTGGAATGTAAAATGTTTTATTGTTTTTATGTGGACACTTACTTTTCCTTTGTGCACTAATAAAAAACATTTTTTTTTTGAAACAATTAGGTCTAGTACTTGCCATGAGTCTCCATATAGACTCATACAGATATTCATATAGATCATTAGTGACTCCATATAATTTGAAATTGAGGCGTAAATATATGAATAAAACTTTGATATCATCAATTGAATACAATGCAGTAAGAAAGTTAATGAGCAAACTACAGCAAAATGCTCGATGTGTAGGTTAAAATATTTGAAAAACTGATGAGGAAGTCATGAAGTTAAAGAAAAACAAATAATAATGAGATATCAAACCAGTTACTTTCTCATTTTATAGTGTAATCAGAAGATTTAACCCTATGCTGCCATCAGCTATTTACATATCTGTACTGCAATCAGTTTTTCCCCCAATACATGTTATCCACTGTCAGGTGAAGGAATGCCTCAACTTTCATCTTAATCTTTGACAGACCTTTCAAACCCAACAATGATGGTGTTATTCTGAGTTAATCTGCATCCAAGCTTCTTTGTACAGTCGAAAATTGCACGCTGGTAACGTAATTAGTCTCCTCCAAGAAAATGAGGCATCAGCATCATGGTGTAAAGAAACCTGTACATGGATCATGGTTGGAATCAGAAAGCCTTGCATAGGCTAGACTTCAAGTTAGACGAACACTGTTCCCTTATTGGACTACTTGTCACACACAATCTGCTCCTTTTTGGTTCAGATATCCTGCAATGCAATATCGCTGCTGCAAGCACATCAACTAAGCCAGAGTCGTCGGATTCTTCAGATTCTCCAGATTCTCTATTCAAAATTTCACACCTTAAATCTTCGGTTTCGCCAGTGTTAGATTTACTGCATCTCTTCTTCCCATCTGATTCTAGTCTAGAGGTAGTTGTTGGTATTTGGCTTGGTGTACCAGAGAATTGCTTTGGCTTCAATCTGACAGACACTGGCTTCAAAGTTCGCTCTGTGTAGAACAGCATCCATGGATGACCTGAAATGCACCTTAATCATAAATAGGAAAATTGAGCAGCCAAATGTTCATTATATATTTAATAAAGCTGATCGAGAAAACATTCAACTAAGCAAACAAAGAATACAGAAAAGGAAAAGGTGATTCATCTGCTCGTGAACCACAGCAAAGGTAGCAGAAAATTGTTAACAAGTCAACAGCTTTAATTAATCAGAAAATTCTCCATAAAAAAATTCCTGTTTGATCAAAACAAAATAGGAACTGAGAATTGTCAACCCAGTTGCCTACTTGTTGAACTAATTAGCACGGAAACCAGTCAATAACAAATAAAGTAATAAGCTTACTTAATACTTCCTCTGCAGTTATCCTTGCAGCAACATCCCTTGTGAGAATCCGCTCAAGAAGATCTCGTGCAGGTTTAGACACAGACTGCCATTTTTCAGAGTGAAAATCAAGTTTCATGCTTTTGATTGCCTCAAAAAGAGCCTCCAAAGAGTCCCCTTGAAAAGGAAGAACACCAATTAGTAGAGCATGTAAAAGAACACCAGCACTCCAAACATCTGTCTTTTTCCCGTAATCCCCTATAAGAACTTCAGGGGCCACATAAGCTGGACTCCCAGCCAAACCATTTAAACTCTGACCTGCATTATAGAAACAACCTTTATAAGAAAGTGGAAGGCAGAGTTAAGAGGAGTATATCCCCTCCTATACTTCGCAGAGTAACAGAAATAATCTCGTCCTTCAGAAAAAGACCAAAAAATAAAATAACAGGAAAAGAAACCTAAACATTTTTTTTCCTGAAGAAGTCTATGGTCCCATACTGCCCTCTCTAAAATCAGGCACCATCAACATATAGATGTGATCAACCCAAGAATATTGCCACTTTTGACATTACTTCAGTTGTATTTTGGATTCTTCCAGGTTTACACAAAAAAAATGTGAGAATCAACAATGACATTCAACAGTCAAGCAGCAAACAAATATTTGAATTGCTCAAAACTTCAAGCATAGAGGGTAACTCAATTAGATGATTTACCATATTCACGATCATAGCTTCAGATAGTTCACTTGAGATATGCCTTTGAAGAGAGGTGCTACGAAATCACCATCTACCAAAGGGGGTAGACAGAAGTCCTGAGAAGTGCATGCATTTTTCCATCGGGGGTATTTGCCTGTAACTTTTTCTTTTTCATCAGGGAATACGTTTTACACTTTAGGGAGTTAGATTCAATAATTTCGCACTTCAATTTTTATATGTTAACTAATGTGAGGTAATTTAGTCAACATATATTGCCCATATACTTTGAGTTGGTTCACTACGCAAAAGGAAAGGACAGAAATTGTGTGAAGCCCTAACTNCCCCCCCCCCCCTTCTCACACACAAGTAGACATCACTGATTGGACATCTGCGGCCATTCTTAATTAGCTGTTCGCACTTCGCTGCTATGTTCGGACTCCACGATTCCAACTCTGTCCTACATACCTTGGTTCTTGCTGCTCCGAAATTCTATTCCCTCCTCATTTGCTTTGAGTTGTGTCCTGTTGAAGCTTCAGGATTCTATTCCCTCCTCCTTCTCATTTGCTTTGATTTTGTTAGTGAATTCCCCCTACCAAGTTTTTTTTCCTTTTTGGGATTATTGCCTATATTATCTTGTATACTAAAATATACTTATTTTCTATTATATTAAGAAAAGAATCTGCAAGATTCTCCTCATGCCTAGAAGAAATATGTACCAGCCCAGTAATGGTCAAGCCTGATAAAAAGAACTGAGGGCTTTGTAAACTGCAGCAAACACAGACAATAAAAAGCATTGGAAGGAATAGGTGCGGTCTACGACCTCGCAAAACATTAGAGGTTTGCATCGTCGTGAAAGTGGGTTCACACTCAATGAACCATAATCTAGAAGGACTATATTGGAAAACTACAAAGGAGTTTCTGATGACCTAAGTATAGAGCTACACATCTAAAAGTACAAGTTACCAGCCATTCATTGAGTTTCACAATAGAATACATGAGGAAAGAGGATAGTTGGTATTGGAATTGTAGGACCCAGCTGTCTTAAGATATTCAATAACAATGGTCATTCAGCAAAAAATAAGCAGTAACACATCTTCAAGCTAAGTTGTTTCTCCAGATATACCAATTTCCTCAATTTTACATGTATTCAGTAAGATTGAGAAAAGGCAGAAGAGGAAGGATGAAAGGCGCATAGGAATACACTCATGAGATCACTAGTCAGTTTCCACCATGAGATCACTAGTCAGTTTCCACCATTCATCTATTCTCTATCACCTGAAAATGCAAGCAGAGAAAATTCCATTGCTACGCAGTGACACTGACAAATAGTGGAACACAGTGCAGATTTCAGATTAAAGAGACCGCGGCAGAAAGTTTTTCTGCTCTAGTTCATTTTTGAACTTTTGACCGGAAACTGCTATCAAGAGAGCATGCCTAAATTTTCAAATCCGGAACCGCAGAGCATCCTAGTGGGGAAGGAGGTGAAATCATCGAAGCACTTGCATCTTTTTTTTTTAACCAAGAAAACTCCCAAGAGTGAGTGGTGCACGGTTCAAAGCTCGGTGTATTTTGGGCCTGCCCCTCTACCCTTCTCCATTTAAATGCCGTGTTTTCGTATGCAGCAGGGTTCAAAACCGTGACGCGCGCCTAATCTACGATGCACTCTTACCACTAGGCCAACTTATCAGCAGCAGCAGCAACAACAACAACAACAACAACAACAAAAAAAAAAAAAAACCAGTATAACCGTGCTGATAGGCCAACTTATCAGCAGGGTTCAAAACAACTTTCTAAGATTAGAGTTCCCAACTTATCAGCATAGTGAACACATATTTTGAAGAAAGAAATAATCACAACAGATATCCCAAGATTCAGCATCAGAGCCACAAACAAGTACACAGACCGACCACAACAGATGTTTTGAGTTAAAAGAAAATAGAACATAAACAATTAGAAACCAATCGCAGTTGGAAGATATGTCGATATTTATAGAAGAATAAAGAATAAATAACATTAATTATCACATTTCTAGACAAAAAATAGCCTTAGTGCATTGAATTTGTTTAGTCAGGTTTTGAGTTCAATTCTACTTACCCATAATTTTTAACAAGAGGCTCTCTCGAATATTTGCCAAAAATATGTTCCAGTTGAGGTTCGAACCTCCAACCTCTTGCAGGAAAATAATGGACTTAAGCAGCATGCTAGGCATCAATTTGTGTCAAGTGGTGTCATTTTATTTTTGTTATTTGTTTTCGAATAGTATTAATACATATGTTTAGCAAAATTTTCTGAGGCCTCCGCCCCTGGAAGAGATATGAAACTGAATGCTAGGCAGAGGCATTGCCACTAAGATAATACGAGAAAAATTTACCATAAAAATAAACCATCTGGTAAACATGACAGTGCAGGAAGTAACACAAAACAAGCAAGACTAACATATATTATTAGGTTAGGTGCAGGTGTTTACCACTGGCAATCCTCATAGCCAAGCCAAAATCTGCAAGCTTTATCTTGCCAGAAGCAGTTAAAAGGATATTCTCAGGCTTAATATCCCTATGTACAACGCCCATATCATGACAATACTGTATCACCAACATCAAATCCTTAAATATATTAGCAGCCTTATGCTCCGAAAACCTACCCTCATTCGTCATCCGGTCAATTAACCTCCCACCGGAACACAACTCCATCACCAAATGAAAAATTTCCCCATTCTCATACACAGACTGCAATGTCACCACACCTGGGTGTCCCGATAAGTGCTGCATTATCTCCACTTCCCTATGAACCGTCTCTTCGCCTTTAGGCAACGTCTTGCAGGCGAATTCAACCCCGGTTAACTTACTCCTACACATAAAAACTGACCCAAATTTACCTTTCCCTAATGCTTCCCCCATAACATAATCATCTTCAATCTTATTCTTCCTACCCATTTGTGTGGCTGCATCTATACATCCTATTTTTCTTTTCAAACCTCGGGTACACAAACTAATTGACGAACTGCCACCTGGCGCCGGAGCAGTTGCAGCAGCAAGCCTAATACTAGTTCTACTACATGACCCTAGGCCAACAGCAGCATCTTCCTTACACCTCTTTTTCAACCTTCTAGAACATTCCTCTAATGAAAAATGGGTTTTTTTCAAATTCGATATCATCGAATCATGGGTTGAAGTTGAATCCCATATTTCTCTCTGTTGTTTATTAGGGCACAGAATTTCACATCCTTTTCTCTTCTTCCTCATCAGTCAATAAATCGATCACAGCATATATATATATATACACACGTCAAATTAGGGCAAAATTAATATAAACCCAATTCACATATCACTTATCCGGTGACTCTGAAAAGCTTTCACCGGAAAAAAGAACACGGAATTGAGGGAAATATCGGGATCAATTGATTTGGGTTTCTAAAGAGTGCAAAAAGAAAAGGATATAGAGAGAGAGTAATTTTCGATCTATTTATAACTTATAAGAGCTAAATAGGTTATTTCTCCGTGTCATACTTAAATGACGATATTTATTAGGAGTCAAAAAAGTATGATTTTTTATTTACAAAAATATTATATATGATATAAATAAAATTGTATTTAAGTTGAATGTCTATATTTATTTTAGAGAGATCTTATGGTTTGTTACTTGGTGGGTATGTCATTTTTCCCTTATAAATAGAGTCGTTCTATTCCATTGTAATTAATTCAAAATCGGTAAGAATTCTCTCTCCCTACTTTTCTCTACAATACTCTTCTTCTTTTATTATTCCATAACACGTTATCAGCAAGAGACTCTAATCAATTGAGTAAAAGCTTTGAGATTGAGCATAATGATTGTCAGTTGTTCCATGAACTTCCTTCATGATTAAATTTTGGATTTAAGGTATGTATTTTACTTTATTTTTCTCTTTTAAATTCTTCAAATTCTATAATTTGATTTTAAATACAAGCAAAGACAATAAACTTTGATTATAACTCTAATAGAGTTTGCAAGAAATTATAACCACCTGAAATAGTAAAATTTCTATGCCTTGTCATGATTAAATTCATGTATGATTGTGGGCAAAGAAGTAGAAACTCGTCCTGTTTAATTTGCTTCATTCTCATTTCCCTTAAGAGAATGTGATAGCAATATATGATAAATCTGAAAAAAGACAAAATTATTACCATAAAGGTATCAATGGATGTGGACGTGGCAATAGACGAAATTATAATCGTCATCATCATTATGGTAATGAGAATAATAAAGATACTCAAAATAATCTTTCATTCTTTGAAAGTAATATTGGTCATCAATTTGACATGAGATTTTGGAAAGCACATATAGATGATTATGGTCCATTCATGATGTGAATGTGACAACATCTTATTTATGAATACATATTCATTCTTCGAAGAATATGAACGTGCTAGTGGTAGTGGATATACAACACTCACCTCTAAAAAGAGGTTTGAGATGATATAAGGAAATAATGTCATTAATATGGCATGAATGGTTATTGGTCACGTACCTATTGTACGCCAAAATATTTTGGCAATGTGATTACTAAAGGATAACAGTAATGCAATAAACAGATCTTGCATATAATTTTCTATGATCATAATTTATAATTTTTTCTTTAAAAGTGATATTCACCATATGGATGTTGATGAATATGTGGTAGTACCCAATTAATTGAGAGCTCTGAAAGAGCCAATTTTTACTATTTTGGAGGAATACAATTGATTATATGTCAATTTATTGCGTCGTAGTAAGTCTCAAAGAAACTTATTGAGTTTCTAAAGTATTCGCGAAAGTGGTTGGTTATATTGATGCTAAAAATAAAGGAAAGATTTAATATCTTCTAATACTACAACTTTTAGCGGGGTAATATGTATGTGAAAACCTACCCGCTTTATTCTCCAGTTTGTACTACACAAACAAAAGAATGCCACAATAAAGTGGATGTTTATTGATATAAAAACTCATATCATAATAAACTTAGAGTTTATTGATAATTGCACACGTCATGGTGTAAACCTAAAGTTTATCAATATTAATAATTTATCTAGTTGGCATAACTAGTTTAGTCATGTCAATTTAAGTATGATGTGCAAAAATAAAAGAGAGTTCATATGGGTAAATATGAAATAACTAGAAAGTTCTTTACGAATTCTCCTATGTTGCTTGTTCTCATTAATTAATAAACCAACTAAAATTAGGACTGAATCCTATGAATGCTGAAACTATCAAAGGTGAATATGGGCATATTCACATATCATGTATACAACATAAGATGCATCTATGAGATGGTTACATGTGCGATTATTATTAACCCGCAACCTGGTGTTTGCGAGGTAACTTTCTCAATAATTTAATTTAGAGCATAATTTCCAGATTTTCTATTCAAGATAATTTATCTTGATAAGTTGGTTTACTATCACAACTGGTTAGCAAGATGATTTATTGAGTGTCTCCACTTAATAGTTAAACTATTGCTTATGAGAACAAAGTTATTTATATCAGTTTGACATATGTTATACACGAAAGTATATTACATTCTCTCTCATAACTAGTTCAGGGTCAGGAACCAAATAATTACATCTTATTATTATTGTTGTACGATATATATTTTGATTAACACCATAACGCACAAAAATGGGTTCCCAAAGTTGAGGGAGCAAGTTAGTTTTTTCTAACATGAGGGGAGAGATGATAAACATTTGAGAAAAGGTTACGTAGAATGAATTATCAATTCTCTATAAGCATGATAATGTGATAGCGAGGATTTTCAAGGTGCAACATATTCATTGAAGTTAATATGGATGATTTATTCATCAAATCTCTGGTGACTTCAACCTTAAAGAAGCTATTGCACAAGATTGAGATGTGAATGCTAAAGGATGTGAGTTGATGCTCTCACCAAGAGAAGTTAGTACGTGTTGTACTTTTTTTTCCTTACAAGGTTTTGTCCCACTAAGTTTTCCTTGCAAGGTTTTTAATGAGGCAACCAAAATGCATATTGTTAGATATATGTACTCCTTTTCCTTCTCTAGAATTTTTTTCCTGCTGGATTTTATTTTAGTTAAGGTTTTAACGAGACACATTATCTGTTGAATAGACATTCAAGGAGAGTGTTATAAATAATATTGTATTTAATGTGAATGTCTATATTTTAGATAGATCTTAAGGTTTGTTACTTGGTGGCTAAGTCATTTTTCCCTATAAATAGAGGGGTTCTATTCCATTGTAATTAATTCAAAATCAATAAGAATTCTCTCTCCCTACTTTTCTCTACAATACTCTTCTTTTTCTTTTATTGTTTCATAACAATATAAAAAAGATGGAAATATACTCCTAGTCCAAAGGTTTGAAAGTTCCCAATAATATTTCAATACTTCATATAAATTTAAGAGAATTAGGAACTGATATTTAAAAATATATCTCGTTTAGATATTTGAATTTACCTGATTCTAAGCATCTTTTTTGAAGCGTATAGGGATAATAATCACAAAGTTAGTGATTGGATACTGATGATAATATATCATAATTAAGTGTTTCCTTTTTTATGTCATTGAAATTTTATTGCTTTTATTAAAAATGGATTAAAAATAGATACGAGTAAATTATTTTTGAGAGATATTACTTTTATTACTTGATAACAAAATGTTGGAAAAATATGGTTTTTATCAACATTTATTTATGGATGTACATTCCTTGTATAGTTAGGTATTGTTTTAGGTACATTCCTCGGGCCTTAGAATTGTGAAAATTGTTATAACAAGCAATTAAATTCAAAATCCTAATTTCCAAACCTATAATGCTTATTTCTATTGAAACTATTTCTAGCATATTTACTAGCAAGACACAAGGTATTCTAGTGATTAGTAACAAACTACAATGTATTGAATATATTTCCTTTTGTAAGATTTAGATGTATCTTTTTGAATATTTAATCTTCTATAAACTTTATTTTTGAGTTTCAGTTTGGCTAATTTTTTTAATCGTTGTGATTTATGTTTTTTTTTTGTCTTTGTTTGGTTTCTTTTACGCTGTTGTAGAATAGTTGATGGATCTATACTCTGGTCATTTTTCATATTTTTTTAATTCATCACCCTTTAAATAGTAAAAATATCTAGAGAGTTTGTTAAGTCCTATAATTACGTATATTATTGCATTCTACTTGTACTAGTGACTTTTACATGTATGCTTTAACCAAACCATACATATACCGAAGAGAAACGACATGATTGAGACGGTTTTGAAAAGTCTTATGTTAGTCATATGTAATAGAATAATCGAAAAATTAATATGGTACGAATTTTAAAAAATAATCGTCCGAACCGAACCATTTACACCCCTAATTCCTGGAAAGAAGATTTTATTCCTCTACAAATAATAAAAAAAGAAGAACTCCTTTATGCCAATTGTATAACTATATTTTTTAGAATTAAAATCTATACAGTTTTTTCTCTATATATTTTCTTTATATAGCTATATTACGACATGGTTTAATTTATCACTGGATGGAACCATACCATAAAATCAATTCAGAAACACTACTAGAGTTTGGTGTGAATATGCTTCAAGAGAAAAGGCAAAATTTAGAATTATCAAAATAACTCGACAAAATTTTGGGATTTTCTTCTTTTTTTTTTGCATAAAGCAAGGCTTTTAGTTAATTTTTCATTTAAATAAATCTTCTCTATCAGAATGTTCTATATTTTTTCATCAAATTTTTGAAAACAAAAAAATAACTTTTTTAGGTTTGTTTAAAAGTACGACAATTTAGGTATGTTAAAAAAGGATTTAGAGTCGCCACCAAATAAAACCGCTGAATTGATTAAGTGTATTAAGCCACCTAGTATGGTCATAATAAAATTATTAGTTGTTTTCAGAAACAAAACCTTTGAACTTAGAGTCTTAAATTAATACATTCTAAGCTTGGGTCATGAAGTTCAGTTGACTGTATGTGTCAGCCACACGTTAAATCTTGTACTAATAAAGGTCACGCAGTATAATATTAATTATATCTTATGTTATTTGGTAAAGGCATAAGTGTTCATTAGCTCAGCCATAGTGAATGAGAGAGAGAGTTTCGGAGAAGATTGAGAGAGAAATAGCTCCATTGATAAGCTATGATGTATAAAGACAAAATGAAAAATAAATCTCTACGTATTTATATACTCTTTACTCTTTTATATACTAACCGACTAACAATGACATATTAACTAATTCAACTAACTCTTTTTTACTAACTTAACACCTAATTGACAATTGTACATTGCTAAGAGACAGTTGTATCACCACCAACTTATTCACTCCCCTTAAGCTGAGGGATGAATACGGCTTCTTCATTCCCAGCTTATCCATCAGATCATCTCTTTGTAAGTAGATCAACAAGTTGTTCTTTAGTCCCAATGTGTTGAGTCTGAATTTTCCCTTCTTGGATCTTTTCTCTTACAAAGTGATAATCAATATCTATATGTTTTGTTCTTTCATGAAAAATAGGATTAGCTGCAATTTGAATGATAACTTTACTATCACAGAACAACCTAACTGGTACAGGTACCTCTCTTCCCAATTCCTTGAATAGACATACCAACCATGTAATTTCTGCTACAGTAACAGCCATACTTCTAATCTCAGCTTCAATAGAACTTCTGGACACAGTTTCTTGTTTCTTAGATTTCCACGAGATTAAGGCATCACCAAATTTTACTACATAGCCAGTAATTGATTTATGTGTCTCAACACAAGCTCCCAAGTCTGAATCACAGTAGGCTGCTAGCTTCAAAGTGCCACCAACTGGCATGAAGAGTCCAAGTCCAGGTGCATTCTTGATGTATCTAACCACACTCATGGTTGTTTCCAAATGAGATTGCTTTGGTGCATGCATATGTTGACTGAGTACTTGAACAGAAAATGTTATGCTTGGCCTGGTCATAGTTAATTATAGTAGCCTGCCAACAATCCTCTGATAACCACATTTATCCTGGAGTTGATGATCATTAGCATCTGTCGTATTGTTTACAAGTCTATCAAATTCTATAGAGGTGAGTTTGTGATTGAACTCCAAAAGAGTTCCAGTAGGTTTAGCCCCTGCTAGCCCTGTTTCTGAGACAAGTTCAAGGGCATGTTTACTCTGGCACATGTCAATTCCCTTTTCTGGCCTGGAGAATTCAATTCCCAAGAAATACTTCAGTTCTCCCAAGTCCTTCATCTTGAACTTGTTCTGAAGGTCCTTTCTAACTTGCTGAATGAGTGCTAAGTGACTACCTGTGACCAGGAGGTCATCAACAAAAACAAGAACAATGAACAACTCTCTTTCCTTCTTTTTTTGTAAACAGAGAATAATCATAGTGTGACTACACAAACCCCATATCAGTCAAGACCTCTGTTAGTTTTAAGTTCCATTGCCTAGGTGCTTGCTTTAGGCCATACAAAGACTATTGAAGCTTACAGACCTTCTTGTACTCCCCATGGCTTGAAAAGCCATCTGGAATCTACATGTAGACATCCTCAACAAGGTCTCCCCGTAGAAAGGCATTATGGACATCCATTTGAAAGATGTACCAACTAAAGGCTGCAACTAAAGCCACCATTGTTCTGACAGTCACCATTTTGGCTACAGGAGAGAAGGTCTAATTGTACTCAAGACCCTTTTGTTGACTATAGCCTTTAGCAACCAGTATTGCTTTGTATCTTTCCACCTCCCTAGTAGATTTGTACTTCACTTTAAACACCCATTTGCATCCTATGGGAACCTTATCAGGTGATAGATAAGAAAATAGACCAAGTCTTATTATCCTCCAAGGCTGAGATCTCAGCCTTTGTAGCATTCACCCATTGTGGATCCTTGCTTGCTTCAGCAAATGTCGTGGGCTCAAAAACAACAGAATATGCAGCAACAAAATCCATGTAAGCAGAAGGCAATTTATCATAGTTCACATACTGAGCTATTTGATAGGCACATGTGGACTGGTTAGTGTGCACTACATAGTCTTGCACCCAAATAGGAGGTTTGGACACTCTGGAAGACTTTCTGAGAGGTGAAGGAGAGGCAGGAGAAGCAACAGTGTTGGGTACATCAGTAGACTGAGTAGGAGGAGGCATCTCACACATGGAAGCTTTAATCTCCACTATGGGCTGCACAACTTCAGGAGGTGAGACAGTAGCATCTAATGTTGAAAGCTGCAAAACTGGGAAGATTGGAGAATGACCAGATTATCGATGTTGAAAAGGAAAGATATCTTCCTTAAACACAATATCCTTGCTAACAAAGAAGTGATGAGTAGAGAGATCATAGAGAAGATAACCTGTTTGGGAAGATGAATACCCAAGATAAACTGTAGGAAATGCTCTAGGACTGAATTTATCTGTATTTCTCACATTAGTAGCATGACATAGGCTACCAAACACTCTCAAATGATGTAAAGAGGGTGGTCAAGGAAACAACTTCTCAAAGGGAGATTCGCCTTTTAGCAGAGCAGTAGACAGCCTATTCAACAAGTAAACTGCAGTAGAAACACACTCACCCCAAAACTTTAAAGGGATGAAGGCTTGAAACCTTAAGGCTCGAGCCATGTCTAGATTATACATATGCCTTCGTTATACTATATAATTCTGTTGAGGAGTGTACACACATGAGCTTTGATGAACTATCCCAAAGTCCTTTAACAGAGAATTAATCTGAGTATTGACAAACTCATATCCATTATCAGCTCTCAAACATTTTACACTACAACATAACTGATTTCTAACCAATACCAATAATCTTTCAGAACAACAATTGAGTCTGCCTTAGTACTCAACAAGTAAATCCATGTATATATAGAGAAATCATCTACTAGGGTAAGGAAATACCTCTTACCGTCATGCGTACTTTGTAGGGACCCCAAACATCAACATGCACAAGATCAAAAGGATGAACAGAACAAGTATTACTGGGAGTAAAAGGTAATCTTGACTATTTGGCAAGTGGACACACAGTACATAGATGATCTTTCAATTGTACAACTTTTAAACCATCAATATTTTTCAAGACTCTCAAAGGAGCATGGCCTAATCTTATATGCCACAGAGAAATATTGTCACAAGTCTTATTTGTTATATCACCACTAGGTTTATTACTTGAACTAGTAATGGTATTTACAAGTCAATGATGCAGACACTTATCTAGGGGTGGGCATCGGTCGGTTCGGTTCGATTTTGAACATTATCGGTTAGCGATTTACAAATATCATAACCCGATAACCAAACCGATAAGATATTGGTTATCGGTTATCGGTTAATCGGTTAATCGGTTATCGATCATTATCGGTTCGGTTATCGGTTTACCCGATAAGATAAAATAACTAAAATAATTTTGCAATATATAAAACTGTAGAGTGTCGAGTTTTCAATTATCTTCAAGTAAAACATACATTTGAAGATAAAATACAATTGAGAACGATTTTACAAATACAATAATCAAAAGTCCCTTTTGCTTTACATTCTACTGATTATTATTGTCACTTTTAATGAACAAACAACATATTATACGAATGCCCTCAAGGGAGTGGATAAAGGGAAGAAAAGAAGTCACAAATTACTCCTCCATTATAGTGGGACTAGTATCGAGGGGATTCTAATTGAAGAATAAATCAAAGAAAAAAATAACCATCGTTCATCAGCATAAAAAGCCAAACACGAGAGAAGAACAAGAGTAAGAAAAAATCAAAACAATGCACAAGAAGCAAACAGATAAATACTAAGCCAAAACTTACACGATGCGACTGACGAGTGCCGGCCTGAGTCTTGACGGTAAGCCGCGGTGACTGGTGAGGCAGACTGACAGAGAACTGATGAGGCAGACTGGCGGTGAACTGAGGTAAGTAGGGGTGCGGTACTGTGGCAGAAACAATTGAGATTTGAGAATAGGATTTGAGACTGGCGGAGAACTGAAGAGGAATTATGAAAATAAAACTCTAGTATAGTATAGTATGTATATACTTAAGGGTAAATTAGTAAATTAGTTCATTCTTATTGGGTTATCAATTTTTACCCAATAACAGAATTGCAAACTGAGCCCGAACCGATAACCCAAAAAAAAAAAAATTTGGCCCGCTACCGAACCGTTAACCCAATAACCCAATACCGATAACCCAATCAAGAATTAATGGTTCGGGTTATCGGTTACCCAATATATTCCTACCCCTACACTTATCCTCTTTATTCACTGGCTAGTGTGAGGAAGAAGCTATACCATTTGCTTGCAGAATGTAGAGACCATGCCCTTCTCTATCAATCCCTATCACTTTCCCACTGAAGAGCTCCTGAAATAAATAGAAGTCAAGGAAGAATGCAGCCAAAAAACTTAGCTCCTTAGTGATTTTGGAAACAGACAACATATTGTACTTAAACTCTTGAACATATAAGACATTATGAATTGTTCTATATTGGAAGATAGAGGACTCTCATGATTTACTAATAGAGACTTGACCACCAGTTGGTAAGAGTACCTTATTTCTGGACTCTCTAGTTTATATGAGAACACATATTAATCAAAGCCATATTGTGTACCATATGATCAATGGAACTTGTGTCTAATATCCATTTAGTATCAACTAGAGTAGACAACTTGGCATAATAGGTACCTGTAGTGTCAGCTTTGGCTACATTAGCCATAGGTGCAACTTCATTTCCTTTATTGAAAAGCTGCAGAATCTGAGAGTATTGCTCAGGAGTGAAGAACTGAGCTGGTGAAAGAACTCCAGGTTGAGAAACTCCAAGTTGAGAGCAATGTTGACCCCCTGAATATTGACCACCTGCACTAGTTACATTGTTGGCATGTTTGTTGCTATAAGTATTTGGAGGTCCTCCTTTCTTCTTAGGTTTGAAATCTACTGGATAACCATGCAATTTGAAGCAATTTTCCCTGGTGTGTCCCTTGTAGTTATAGTAGTCACACCAAGGCCTTACCAGAATTATTCTTTTGTCTGTAACCTCCTGTTGAAGTTTTGTTGCTCAGCAAGGTTGTAGGGTCAGTATCTTCAGCACCAATACCAACAATGATAACAACACATTTTTTTCTCTGACTCTCAACATTAATAATCATGGCATATGACTGGTTGATGTTAGGTAATGGATGAGTCATAAGAACTTGATCCTTAGCATGTTTAAATGATTTATTTAAACCGGTCAAAAAATGGTACAATTTTTGTGTCTGATAATGTTCAGCATGTCTTCTAGACTCAGGACAAGCACAAGAGGATGGAGTTGCTAGAGCCTCGTACTCATCCCACAATTCCCTGGAGAAGTACACGGACATAGATGACACACCTTGAGTCAAAGTAGCAATTTCCTTGTGAAGATAGCAGCCTATAGAGGCGTTGGCTTTATCAAACCTTTCCTTAAGATCTTCCCACCTTGTATGCATTCGATGTGTAAATCACAAAACTACTAAGATTTGGCGAAACATTATTCATAATCCAAGCTAGAACAATTGCATTACATCTATCCCTCAGTTTGTGTAGACAATAATCATATATTTCCCTCCTACAGGTACCGAGAACAAAGCCTAGCTTATTTTTGCCATGCAATACAATTTTCATATATCTGCTTCTAACTGAATAATTATCAATCCTTGAAGTTAAATAGAGATTACTACCGAACTTTGTGTGTTTGATGGATGAATGTATAAAGGATGATTGTAATGAACTAGATCCAAGTCACGAAGATTTGGGGTTGGAGCTGTAGCCCCCTGAGCAGCAGAGACGGAATCATCTTCCTCAATTGCCATTAGGTTTCTTCAGAAAACTTAGTTAGGTTGCTGATTTTGGAACCGCAACAAGCAATTAGAGATGAATTTCACAGTAATTTGTCGAGATTCAACTGAAATTAACAAGTTCTAGAAACCCTAGGTTGCAGAGGAACTTTTCCAGATGAAGAAATAGCTCGATCTAAGAACATATACACTTCTATAATACTCTTTCGTAGTAGCTGAGCTGACCGATTTACCAAAGCTCTGATACCATGTTGATTAGCTCAACCATAGTGGATGAGAGAGAGAGAGTTTCAGAGAAGATTGAGAGAGAAACAACTCCATTGATAAGCTCTGATGTACAGAGACAAAATTAAGAATAAATCTCTATGTATTTACAGACTCTTTACTCTTTTACATACTAACCGACTGACAATGACATATAACTAATTCAACTAACTCTTTTTTACTTAACTTAATACCTAATTGACAGCTATAGATTGCTGAGTGACAGCTGTATTACCACTAACTTCTACAATAACAGGAAAATCAATCAAGTAAAAATGATAAAGTAAAAGCTACAAAAGGGGGAAAAAATTATTCACGTACCAAAAGGAAGAAAAAAAGGGGAAGTGAAATAATCAACTAAAACCAAGTAAAGGAGAAAAATTTATATTGAAGTGTGCATTAAAAGAGAGAGAAGCTATTTTGAAATAGTCCTTTCTAGATGTGGCAAAATCAACATATTTTAAATAATTTAGTCAATTAATTATTATGGTTTAATTGCCAAGTTGACCCCTGACCAATTGAATTCAAAATAGCTCATCAAATTACGTCAAAATAAGATAATATGGCGTGCAAAATAGAACTCAAACCTAAACATAAAATATAAAATATAAAATATAAATTTGAACATCAGGAATTATTTAAAAATACATTAGGTTTCACATCTTTTTTTTCCAAAAATTAAAATAGGAAAGGAGGGAATTGGGACCCTACCCATTTTGACACAAGTAAAATTCAATTGGGTTGAATCATGCTTTGCTTATTGATTTGAATAATTTTGATCCGTTCAAAATCGACCTAATCCGTAATCTTGGAGCCTTTTCTTTATATTTTCCCCTTTCATGGGTCAGAATATGCGTTGTGTCATATATAGCTCAAAATTGGTGATTTTTGTATTCTTTAGCTTATAGCATGCCACGTCCTTAAATTGTTAGAGAAAATCTATATTTTTTTAAATATTTGGTGTGGTATAATAATAGTAAGTAACTTTTATATTATAATAATAAATAAAACAAAAATAAAATTTCTATTACAAAAAAATAATTTATTATACAACTTTCAGTAATCAATCTAACTCCTAACACTATAAGGGGTCGTTTGGTATGAGGTATAAGAAAGTATAGTGATGCTATAAAATTTTAATACCACCTTAATACTTTGTTTGGTTAGTAAATCTGGTATAAGTTATCCCAAAATTAAAATTAGTACCGGTATAACTTATACCTTATAGATGGTATGGTAATTAGTGCCAGGATAACTTATACTTACAAATTATGTGATTGTCATTTTTAATAAAATATACCAAACAGTAGATAAAAAATAAAATCAAGATAACTAATCTCAACATAATTAATCCCAGTATAACTTATCCCGACATTAACCGTATTCAAACCAAACGACCCCTAAGAATTCAATTATTTTACCGCAATAAGAAAATACTATTTCACCGCACCCTTGTAATAAACAGATAACAGGCCGTTGGATGTTTTTTAATTTTAAAATATAGATGGATAAAAAAAAGAATTATAAAGTTGTCACTGAAATACCAATCAATTGATACAGCGGATACTAAACTAAACTAGGGAATTGAGGAAAACCAACCCTCAGTATCTTTTCTTTTGTAGTAAGCTCAAGCTCTAAACCCTCACAACACAAAACCCAGAAAAGGAGAAAGGAAAGACGATGGCACATCAATTGCCAGCCTTAAACCCTCCCAAAACCCTAAACACTAACCTTCAATCTATCAACAAACCAATCTTTTCATTCTCACAAATAGCATCTCAAACACTTTCGAAATTCAAGAAATACCCATCAATCACTTCATCAACTATGTCCAGCCAGCAGCAAAATCCGCTACCTCATGTAGCGTTAACCGACAATAACCACAAGCAAGAAGTCATGAACGTTATTAAAAGTTCAATTTCTAATTGCCTCTCTGAAACCCATCTTGATTTAACTGTACCTGCACTCAAGTCCAAAATCAGAGGCAAGGTAATAAATATTACTAGTTCTTGTCTTGTAGTTAGCAAAATGTGACACATAAATATGTGGGAAGCTGGAACTTTGTCCATAAAGGGATTTTTTATTTCCTTGATAGAAAGTTGACAACTTTATCCCAAATTTATATGCGTAGTTTTGAAATACTATGTTTTATTCACGAATGTATATAGGACAAATTGCATGTGTATATGAACGTTATAGATATATATGATGGAGGGGATTATCTATAAGTGTTTATATTTAATGTTTTTTCTCTGTTAGCTAGCAGAGTGTGACAAATAAGTATGTGGGATGCTGGAACATTGTCCCGAAGTGTAAATGCATAGTTTTGCTAAAAGGAATTTTATTTTCTTGATGGGAAGTTGACAACTTCATCAAAAAATATATGTTCATAGTAGTGAAATGTGATTTTTTTTTCGAATGCACATATGACAAATTTCATGTGCTTTGAAGGTTAGAGATATATATGATGGAGGGGATTACCTTGTAATGGTGACAACAGATAGGCAAAGTGCATTTGACAGAATTCTTGCTTCCATCCCCTTCAAAGGCCAGGTAAAGTTTTTTATTATTCCCGTTACAAGGTAGCTTATGTGAAGAATGTATTGATATTATGCAATTAGTAATAAATATAGTATAATCACTATCTTCAATATTTAACGTAGTTACAATCTGGGTATGCAGGTCCTTAATGAGACAAGTTTATGGTGGTTTAATAAGACTCAACATATTACTCCTAATGCGGTGGTATCGGTGCCTGATCGGAATGTAACTATTGTGAGGAAGTGTTCAGTTTTCCCTGTTGAGTTTGTTGGTGAGTTTCTACCTTACAGTGTTATTATCTGCAAAATTAGTTCACTGTTCGACCAAAGTATAATGAGCTTTATGTGTGGTTAGGTTCCTCACTACATGTATGGTAGTGAGGCAATTGTTGAAGTCAGCCAAATTATCAGTTTGTGTTATATTTTCTGGACCTGCATGGTTTGAAACAATGGAAGTTAACTCTCTTTGTTATTCTCAATCTGGGCACTTCTTGCTCTATGATGCTTATATGTTTAGTCGCAAAATTCTTCTTTTATGGCTTTACAAGCTTAACATGGTTTACCGAACTCCCACTCCCCACCCCACCCCCACCGGGGGGAGGATGTAGAGGTTAAGATATGGGTTCAAATAGCTTTTGCTCGAACTTTGTATGTATTAGAAAATTTACTAAATAAGTGCAATTAATTGATGCCGAACCCATTAAATCAAATGTTGTGTTAGAAATCCATACTCGAACCTATAAGGTTTAAATAATCCTGGATTTGCCTATGACCCGCACCTCCCAATAAGGAGAAAAGAGGTAAAACAAAGAACAAATTTGACATAGTTTAGAGAACATAATAGTTGGACTATCATATGATTTCTCACTGTGAGGAAAATGCTGAAGGGCTAGCTGCCTGTTTGAATCTCACTCTGGATCACATATGAGCCACTACTATAGCTATCCTACCATCCTCAGCATTTCCTTTCTCTTCTTTGGGAGGAAGGGTGCTAATTGAAGGTAAGTCTTTGCAATTTGTGCAATTGAAATTCTTTTAGATGTCAATTTGAAGCATCCTTAGCACTTGGAAGGGACCTAATCAGTGGTGAGTCTTTGTATTTATTAGATAGTTATATATATACGTAATAGTTATATGTAAGTATGTCTAGCCCCACATGGAATAGGAGTAATATGTACTATGTAGAGTATAGATATAAATAAAACTTCTTGTATTATATTGTGAATATACATCAGTAATATTCTTTTCCCGTGCTACTTCTTAGTAATTAATGCCATTGAAATTCTTTTAGATGTCATTTTAAATATGTAAGCTCAAAACCTCCTAATATGCATCTTACTTTTATTCTTCCATTTTATTTTTGACAAGACTGCTTTCAAGTTTTGTGGAATTCAAAATAAACGATAACTTCTCAAAGCTTTTTGTATTAGGTTACTAGGTCCTTGCATCTACTTCTCATGTTAGTTTATGTTTGTTGGTGACTGTCTTGTTATTGTACATCAACAAAGCCGTGACTTCAGATATTAACATTATCTTCTTTTTCTAGTAAGAGGGTACGTTACTGGAAGCACTGATACATCACTCTGGACAGTCTACAATAAAGGGCTTCGGAATTATTGCGGCAACAGCCTTCCAGATGGTGTGGTTTGTATAATGCATGAATGCCACCATTTTCATTTAGCTTTTAGTCCTCTTCTTTTTAATTGTTTCCTTGATTTTTGTTCTTCTTATGGTCAAGATGAACGTGTTTTACAGGCTTGGTGAAAAATCAAAAGCTTCAAGAAAATATACTCACTCCAACGACTAAAGCAGCAGATCATGATGTTCCTGTAACACCAGATGAGGTCTGTATTTTCACTCTCCTTTTTTCTTTTACTTCTTACTTCTCTACCAGTCTTTCTTTATTTCTGTTTACTGTTTTATAAAAGAATGAGCTAATTTCTTAGAAGTTGATGAGAATTAGCATAAGATATAATAGATGAATTATGAAAAAATGACTAGCTGGATGCGTTCTTGAACGATTATATTTCCATCTTTCTGTTTTGCATCTTGGTATTTTGGTGGTATTTGTCAGAATCTGGTTGGTCGCAATTTATTATAGGCAGATTTTCTAGCTTTTTGAGCATTTTCATGCCAAAGCCTGGGGATTTTGATATCTGTCATAACACGGAATAAATGTTGATTTGGAAGTGAGAATGACACTTTATCCGCAATATTTGGCTGACAAGCTAAAACTTATAGTAGACAATAGATGATAATACTACTAGATTCTTCTCTTGTTGCACATTTGTTGTCTTTACCAAATTGCTGAACTTTGTTGTAAGCAAAGATGGCTCAAGTGTCCTAGCAATTTAAACTGCAGATTGTTCAAAGTGGGCTTATGACTCAAGCTGATTATGACGAAGTGAGTAGGAAGGCGATTAGCTTATTTGAGTTTGGCCAGGTAATCAGTTTATATTATGTTTATCAATTATTTTACTTGGGATTCTTACCATGCTTCTTTCTCCTATTAATTGTTAATACCAGTCTCTTTCACTCAAATTCGCTGAACCAATAATGGCATGATCTCACTTCAATATCATCCCTATTCCTTAATTTCAAGCTTTCGTGATGTTCTTATCAAATGGCTTTAGTTTGTGCTGTGCAATAGGTTAATGATTGTGGAGACCAAAGCTTTTCTTCCTTTTTTCTTCTTATTTAATTTTCCGCAGTGACGATCTTGGAATTTCGAAGTTCCATTCTGTATGGACAAAGAAATAGCATGCCTCTTTGTTATTATAAAAAAATGTGGCATGGCCCATCGTCGACATTTATTATTATACATAGATAGTTAAATCAATTCTCATACGTAATTTGCTTTGGATCTTTTCGCAAGTTTTAATCTATTTTCCATGAAGTTTTTATATTTTAATCTATTTTGGAATATTCTTCTTATTTTTAGAAGTATTGAAACATAAAAAGTTCGTGGACTAACGCCCTATCATGATAGGCAAAATACCTGCCCTGCTCCTTAACCTTTTAAAACACTAAGGGGTCGTTTGGTACGCGAGTTAAGGTGTGGGATTAAATTTATACCATGTTTGGTTGATGGTATTATCCCCGGAGAAATTTATACTGCCAACCAAACATGGTATAAAATTAATCCCAGTCTTAATACAGGATATCCCACCTTATCTAATCAAACTTGGGATTATATTATCCCACCTCCCAGGTGGGATAAATTAGTCCAGGGATTATAATCCCGGGATAATTTAATCCACGTACCAAACGACCCCTAATGGTTAGAGTTGTTGATGTATATATTGTCTTAGCTGTAGAATGCAATTAGACAATATTATAGGCATAAATATGCCTCGCTGTTCAGTTGTCTTCACTAATTTTCACATTGCAGCGTGTAGCATTAGATCATGGTCTGATATTGGTGGACACCAAATATGAATTTGGAAAGGGAGCTGATGGTAAAATTTATTTGATTGATGAGGTAAGCTTTAGTTTCCTTGTGCCTCTTTGACAATGATTCTACTTTTCTCATTTAAGGCCTCACCATCTGCTTCCTATTTTTAGGTGCATACACCTGACTCAAGCAGATATTGGATTGCTCATTCTTATCAGGAACGCTTTCAGAGTGGTCTTGAGCCTGAAAATATTGACAAGGTTTCTTACATGATTGAAACTTAATCAGTATCTCTTACATACCTGCTCATGCATTAATCTTTACTGGATTAGGAAAGTAGAGAATATAATTATACTTATTCTTTGATGTTCCCAGTTAGCTTATGAGTTTCAAGTATGTTGTCTCTTCCAATATGCTGACATTTACTACAATATTTGACTAGGAATTCTTGAGGCTGTGGTTCAAAAATCATTGCAACCCATATGAGGATGAGGTAATCTGTAGGAAATTGGCATTTTATTTCCTCTTGTTTCCTTGGTATTCATATAACACTCGTATTCGAACTGCACTAATCCAAAGTAATCAATTTTCCTGCTTAGGTCTTGCCTGATGCTCCAGAAGAACTTGTTTCTGAATTAGCTTGGCGGTATGGTTCCATGTCTTTTCATGTTATCACTTTAGAGGCAATGCCTCCACTGCTCTTTAGCTAATAAAGCCCTGAAACTTCACTTGGCTGTGATCTACTTGTAGCAAAGGTGTCTTGCGATTATCATTATTCAATGTTTCAGTTATTAGTGCTGATTTCCACTTTACTAACAGATACATTTTCCTGTTCGAGACGATAACAAATTCAAGATTCGAGATGCCTGGGACAAAGGTAAAGCTGAGTAGAAAACAATTATTTATTGGATGAATACAGCAGTTACTGAAACTTGTTCTTCATGCAGGAGCCAGTTCATGATCGAATCTCGAGAAACGTTTCACAGGCTTTGTCATCTTTGCAGTAATAGCATCAAATAGGAAACATCTTTTACAAGTTTTATGAGGTGGAACTAATATGTTCTGCTGGGACATTTGGGAATAATTTGAAGAACTGTATCTTCCATATAATTTGAAGGATTGTAATGTAAGCTTGATATCGAGGAAGTTAGTCAATGTTGTAATGCTATGTGACGCGCATATGACAAGCTTATGCATCAATCCCAAGTAAGTTGGGGTTCATAAATTGACAAGTTTTATCTGGGCTTGGGATAGGCAATGTAAGCAAACTCAGACAGCTACGCGGTGTGCAAAATCTGCTCGCTAGTTTATTTCTGAACACTTTTTGAGTGACGGTCTCAACAATTGTATGCTAATGACCGTATTCAGTGGATCTCAGTTACTTGTATACAATGGCGAAGCTAGAAAACTTTTCAAGGGTAACTTGAAAGACGTGAAAAAATATCGGATAAAGGGTGTTCAATATGTATTATATACATCTAAAACGTAATATTTTATCTATATACATACTGTAATTTTTCGACGAAGAATGATCAGTTGACCACCCTTGTAACCATATGGCTTCGCCACTGCTTGTGTACTTTGCGTGAAGTGAAATTCCGACTCTCAAATTCCAAAAGAAAAGCATGACTGTTAGAACGGTGCTTAAATCTTGCTTCTAGTAAATCCAGAAATCCTACAAAATGGTGGAAATTGGTTTAAATTGCAAAAATAAAATAAAAATTGTTTTATGTAGAACTTTTAGAGTTTCATTATCCTTGTTTCCTTTTTTCCCCTTTAGATTTGAGTTATACTTCTAGGCATCCTTGAGATTTTAGATTTTAGATTGGAATAACGGTAAAGTTGTCTCTGTGTGACCTATAAATTATGTGTTCGAGCCGTAAAATCAGTCACTAATGTTTGCATTAGTAGTGTACTGCTCTTTCTGGACCTTGCGTGAATACGGAATGCTTCGTGTATCCGGCTGACAATTATTTGAGTTATGAATAGTTGACAGACAATAGTATTTCTCCAAGTGTCACCTTTTGACTTCCAGAAAATGCTTTAAGATAGTATAGTTTTGATGTCTATTGTTTTATACGCATGGAGGGAATACGGAAAAATCACTGCACTATGTTAGTATGTTACCGTTAACTCTTCAAAAGTAACGGGAATTGTGATGATGACGTGCTTTGACCTGTCTCACTTGACTAAAAAGAATATCTATAGAGCAGCCTTCAACTTTCTTTATTCGGTTTTGATGTCAAAAATTTACGTCTTGTTTTTACACTTGTGCCAAAAACATTTAATAGGGGGTAATATAAAAAAAATGTTATAAAAAAAAAAAATATATAGCATGAACTATGCAATTAACTAGGACTAATAATATAAGAAAATGATAACATCATAAGCGAGGATTTATTTCTTCGTTTCAGAGTGTCTGGAATAGGTTCATCACTGAATCTATTTATAGAAACATTTCGTTGTTACAAAATCAATTCAAAACCTGTTATGAATACATAACTAATCTAAAACCTGTTATAGATACATAACCAATCCAAAACCTGTCTTTTTATCCCGAATTCCCTATTACTCTCGGTCCTTGTTCTTGGTCTCTGTGAAAGATCCAGTCGATGGGAATTTCGGATACATAACCAATCCAAAACCTGTCTTTTTATCCCGAATTCCCTATTACTCTCGGTCCTTGTTCTTGGTCTCTGTGAAAGATCCAGTCGATGGGAATTTCGGATACATAACCAATCCAAAATCTGTTATGGAAAACATCCATCGTTGTAAGTGGATGAATCCATTTGCATGATTTATAACACTCCCCTTTAGATGTCCACTAACAAATAATGTGCCTCATTAAAACCTTACTAAGAAAAATTCAGTGGAAAAAATCTTAGTGAAGGAAAAAAAAGTACACATATCCTGTAATACGCATTAAGAGTTGCCTTATTAAAAACCTTACCAGGAAAATCCAAATGGGACAAAACCTTGGTTAAGGGGAAAAAGAGTACAACGCATATTTCTCCCCCCTGATAAGAAAAAACCTTATTTGATATCTCGGAGACGACGTATTCCAATCTTGTATCTTAACTTCTCAAATGTTGATGTCGGCAATGCCTTACTGAACAAATCTGCCAAATTATCACTTGAACGAATTTGTTGAACATCTAGTTCACCACTTCTTTGAAGATCATGCGTGAAAAAGAATTTTGGTGAAATATGTTTTGTTCTGTCTCCTCTAATATATCCCCCTTTTAGTTGAACTATACATGCAACAATGTCTTCATATAATGTTATTGGGATATCCTTTCCCCATGAAATATCACATAGCTCCTAGATATGTTGAGTTATTGATCTCAACCAAATGCATTCTCGACTCGCTTCATGAATAGCTATTATCTCTACATGATTTGAAGAAGTAGCAATTATAGTTTGTTTTGTTGAACGCCATGACACGACAATACCTCCACATGTGAATATAGCCTGTTTGAGATCGACCTCTATGTGGGTCAGACAAATATCCTGCATCTGCATAACCAATCAGATGTGACCTAGATTCATTTGAATAAAATAATCTCATATCAATAGTCCCTCAGAGATATCTGAATGGATGTTTAATACAATTTCAGTGTTTTTGTGTTGGGAAAGAACTAAATTCTGCTAAAAAGCTCACAGAGAAAGCTATATTTGGTCTAGAATTATTAGCAAGATACAACGATGCCCCAATTACCCTAAGATATGGTATTTCAGCACCTAGAAGTTCTTCATTATTTTCATGATGACGAAGTGGATCCTTATTTATATCAAGCGATCTCACAACCATTGTGGTACTCAATGGATGTGCTTTATCCATATAAAAACGCTTTAAAATATTTTGGTGTACGTTGATTGACAAAGTTTCTATTTTTCAAATGATCAATTTGTAAGCCAAGACAAAATTTTATCTTTCCAAGATCTTTCATTTCAAATTCTTTCTTCAAACATTCTACTGCCTTTGGAAGCTCTTCAGGAGTTCTTATGATATTCAAGTCATCACATACATAACTATTATTAAAAATTCAGATCCAGATCCTTTTATGAAGACACAAGGACAAATTGGGTCATTCCGTACCCTTCTTTCAATAGGTATTCTCTAAGGCGATTATACCACATGAGCCCTAATTCCTTCAATCCATATAAGGATTTTTGAAGCTTTATCGAACAAGTTATCCGAAAATCTTTGTATGTTTCAGGCACTTTGAATCCTTCAGGAATTTTCATAAAAAGTTTTGTTGTCTGAGCCATATAAATAGGCCATGACAACATCCATATGACGCATGTCAAGTTTTCATAAATTGCTGAACTGATAAGATACCTGAATGTGATTGCATCCACCATGGGAGAATATATTCCATATAATTAATGCCAGGATATTTATGAAAAATCTTGTGCCACAAGTCGTCTATATATCTATAGACTTTATTTTGCATTTCACTTTTGCACAAGAACATATCTGTACCTCCACTTAGCTTTATACTTTTACGTATTAGGACTATCCGTCCAACTTCATATTTTTCAGGTGAAGTCAATCTTGATTGCGTATTTTTCATTTTGGCCAATAATTTATATGTCCACATTATATGACAGATTTGAACTCAAGATCCTCGTCAATATTAATAATATTGAGCGCTACATTATATCAATAATATCGTCGACGATCATTTTATATCGGTTCCATCATCACTCAATAAAGACATAACTTATCGAGATCTCATTATTTTCAGGTACCTGAGCCTCTCTTATGAGGTCTTATAACGTGTTATGTCGTCGTGATCTTATAGAGCATTCGCCTCCTTATTATGACCATTTTGATTATGTGCTCCTCTCCTTCTTCAAGGACTTCTATTTTGAAACCGATTGGTCTATTATGCTTTATGTGTGCCAGACTCAGTCCTTTATGGACTTTATTCAATTTGGAGCATTAGCAACTGAATATGATTTAACATTGGGTCAACAAATTTGCCTAGAAATATTTTGCAAATGAATTATCACTTGAACTTCAAGTTCATAATTTCTTGTACGAGGATATAGATGTACTCATAATAATTCATTTCATGTAACACTTTTTCAGTTGCTTATTTTCTTCCCCTAATGTTGGATCACCAAGACATATCTCCATCATTCTTTAGGGATTCATCTTTGTGCGTTATGGTGGATCAATTAAATCATATATCACATTCATATTTCTAGATGAAACTTATTTGGTTCCTGACTCTGAACCAATTGTTATAGGGAGAATTTATTAATAACTTGGCTAGATGCGTACAAATGTTGCTGTACATTAAATAATACATCTCATAACCAATGGTTTAGCTATAATTGGAGGCATACACTTTCTGCTGAACCAAATTGGATTTAAACCATCATTATCAAGATAAATTATCATAGTTTATATTCTGGAACTGTGCTCTAATAATTTGAGCAATCAACCTTGCAAAATTCACACTGCAAGTTGACAACAAACGCACATGTGACCATACAATAGATGCATCTTTTAAAATCATATTATAGTAAACGGTCCACATGGAGGGTGACTCGGCCCATATATATATATATATCACATTTTATTCGTTCCATATTTTAAGAGATTCAATCCCAACCTTAACTGGTATATCATGAGAATAAGCAACACAAGAGAATTCTTGAAGAATCTTCTATTTCTTCAATATATGCCAATGTAAATTCTCAATTAATTTTCGCATCATAATTGAACCGGGATGACCAACTGGTCATGCCAACTAATATTTGTTTCAGTAAACCTCTAGTTTACTTGTGGCATGTGATTTCATCATCATGCTTATATTTGTGTAGTACAAATAGAAGAAGAATCGGGTAACCTTCTATATTTACCTGGTATGATTATAGTAATATAACTGTATGCAATCTTCCTTTCATTTATAGTCTCAATATGCCAACCGCTTTGGCTAATACATTTGAAACTCAAAAAGTTCCTTTTGAGACTTACTATAATATTAATGTCAAGAACAATTTTATTAATCCGAGTAGTAACAAATTCGCTCTTCCGGAGCTCTTAATTGATTTTGTACTACAAGATTTTTTGTCACACCATTCATATGGTGAATGTCTCATTCACGGAGAAAATTGTATGATAATAAATTGTCATGGTCAAAGTCATCATAAGCAACATTATTTCTTGCTTGAATTTTGCCTTTAATAATTCTATAAGGCATTACAAAATATTTTTTGAAGTACATATTCATCCGGTCACAATAAAATTCATTCTCTTTATTTCATTCAAACCTCTTTAAAGGTGAGTTGTGCTATATTCATCCAATCATGCATTGCACGTCTTTATTCATTACTTTTATCACATATTGTTACATTCACCTTTAGGAATGAGTGCATTCTCAATGCTTATCACAAGTCACATTGTCTTCAAAGAATGAAATATAATTATCGCGACGTGCTTTATAAATTTTTCATACAAATTTGATGGTAAATATTTCCTTCAACTTTCGAAGGATTACTTCGAGAACCCTTATTGTTCTCCTTTTAGTTACCATAGTGATGACAATTATTATTTTGCCCCTTTCCATGTCCTCGTACAGTCATACGGTCATGAAAAATTATTTTGTCTTCTTTCAGACTTATCATATACTATTACCACATTTGCTTCACTGAATGGAGCATATCAAGTAGAACGACTTCATGATTTTTTCATCAAAAGCACATTGTTACTTTCTGATTCTTTCATCAAAAGCACATTGTTCGCCTCAGTCATCAATATATCTTCGATACGGTGCATTGGGACTCAAATCCAATACCTTACCCATATAAATACATGTTAGGCCAAGTGTGTGGGACTCGAACGCAACTCTTATCATTATAATGCACCAGAACTTAAATCTGATGTCTTACCCTTAATTAGTTGCATAAAAGGCCAACGTACAAGATTAAATATCAATATTGTGGTCAGAAACATAAACAAAATTAGTTATAACAAGATTTTAAAATATAACCACTTTTTAAGGTTGTAGGATGAAAACATTTCAGTCATTCTAAGTATTATCACTTTTAGATATACGTAGATTCAAATAAATACTAGATAAGCTGTTAGAGCGTTCACCAATTTGGAAACGATAAACCAAATCAATAAAGTAAGAATAAAAACTAGGACTTGGAAGCATATATATAATTCTTGTGGTACTTCCGGTATCTACACATGTGATCCAATACATATCACAATATATGAATTATAGATGTTAGTCAAAGACTAAGATTGACCATAAATAAAAATACTTATTATGCTTACAACTATCCTGCCACAGTATTATGTTTATTTATGCATGCATTTGGCCAACTATGCAAGAATAGTACCAACTTAGTTCAATTCATTAAATATTATCATAGCAACATTTATCTTAACGTGAAAAGTGAAAAGGACACATTGGTTGTCTGACATCTGCGCACATATATGTAAGCACTATTCAACACGTTAAATATAAGCTAAAGAATTGAGTAGAGAGTACCTGTTCAAACTTAATTACGAAATATATCTATTCATCTATTTTGATTTGGTTCATGAATAGATACCTCGAAGGATAACCAAATGATAACTAAAATTCCATATCAGACGTTATGAAAGAATAGACAAAAGTTGTACTTTCCAATGCAAGGCTTGCGCACTTTCAAGCTATAACAAAATGGAAATGAAATACTGAAAGCTTATTGTGAGTTATCATGGCAAAATAGATAAATTTTGATATTAGTGGAAGACAAAAATAAAAATATGAATGAGCTTGAAAGATGAAAACTTATCTTGTATTAGCATCCAGCCCATTGGCTTCAATCTTTATTTCATTTTGTTTGATAGCCACATAATTGTTGGTATAAGGATAGCAAACACAAAACACAGTCTATGCCTATATGGAGGTGTACGAAAATGGGAGCACAAGCGTGCTGATAACGTGTTATAACATAAAAAAAATATAGCATGAACTATGCAATTAACTAGGACTAATAATAGAAGAGAAAGGATTTATTTCTTCGTTTCAGAGTGTCTGGAATAGGTTCATCAGTGAACCTATTTATAGAAACATTTCGTTGTTACAAAACCAATCCAAAACCTGTTATGAATACATAACCAATCTAAAACCTGTTATGGATACATAACCAATCCAAAACCTGTTTCGGATACATAACCAATCCAAAACCTGTGATGGAAGACATCCATCGTTGCAAGTGGATGAATCCATTTGCAGGATTTATAACAAAAAATAATTTCTTATTTTTCAAATGAAAACATTATTGTATTTTCTTGGATAAAAATAAGAAGAGAACAACAGATTGTGCCAGATGGAATAATCACAAAACTACATGATTATGATTGTAGAAATTGTCATTTTCCGATAAGATTAATAAAGGCCAAGGAAAGTAACCTTAATATTTAAAAGTCAAAGAACCAATAATCTTGCTGGTATACCTTGACCCGGCAGCAATAAAAATGAATAATTATCAAGATCACTTCACTATTTCACACATAAACCTCAAAGACTTGTAGTATATCAACATTTGGGAGCAGCCTTGGCCCTTTTGAGGTTGCATAGCAAGAATTGTACCTCTATATATAACAAGAAGAGAGTTCAGTAGCCTCTGCAAAGCAAGAATCAGCAAATGGAAGGTGAGGGAGTGAAATTCCTTGGACATTGGGGAAGCCCTTATGCTCTAAGGGTTCATTGGGCACTGAAACTTAAAGGGGTTGAGTATGATTACCAAGAAGAAGATCTCCCAAATAAAAGTTCTTTGCTATTGCAGTATAATCCAGTTCATAAAAAGATCCCAGTTCTGGTTCATAATGGGAAACCTATTGCAGAATCATTAGTCATACTTGAATACATCGACGAGACTTGGAAGCAAAATCCCCTCCTCCCTGAAGATCCTTATGAAAGAGCCAAAGCGCGTTTCTGGGCAAAATTTGTTGATGACAAGGTAATAACAAATGTTTAAGTATGAAAGAATCCACTGTCACTAGTTTATCATCTTGCAGCAAATCACTCACTGAAATTTTCATGCTCTTTCCTTCTTTCCAGTGTGTGCCAGGAATCTTTGGTACTTTATCCAAGGTCGGAGAGGAGCAGCAGAAGATAGTAAAAGAAGCTCGTGAGAACTTGAAACTTTTAGAGGGCGAACTAGACAAGAAACGTTTTTTTGGAGATACGAGGATAGGCTTCATTGATGTTGCATCTGCTTGGATCATTTGCTGGGCTCAGATTGTTGAGGAGATTGTTGATATCAAACTTATTGATGCAGAGGAAATGCCTTCACTTGTTGCATGGTTTGAAAATGTCCTCGAAGCTGCTCCTGTTCTGAAAGAGTGTACACCACCCAAAGACAAATTGTTAGAACATAACAAAGGATTTCACAAGATGTTGGTTGCTTCAGCGTCACCTTGAAATCTTAAATCTGTTCCCGTGGTAGAAGATTTTACTACATATGATTATATGACATGTAATCTTCGATGAGTTTGTATGACATGTAAGATTTTGCCTATCAAATATAATTTTGTAGGGAAATAAGGGCATAAGCATCTATGATTATGATATCATATGTCCTTTTCCATAAAATTAAGGAAACTTCAACTCTTTAAATTGCCAGGGAGCTTTGCACCTTGATAAGGCCAAGTCGCTGACTATCAGTACGGCACACAGCATTTGAGTTCCATACTAGTTCCTTCAACTTTTGGCGAGTAAAATCAAATTCCATTTTAGTTCGAGGGGAGGTGGATGGAGGACTGTGAAGTAAAAAGACCCAGCACTGAAAAGCTACAAAGGACCAGAGACTTTTAACCATAATTTAATCGACCATTAACGAGGAAGCAACCCTCATCTGTTCTTAAGGCTATTCAAAAAATTAAACATTTAGCTCGCATCCATAAGTAATCATACACCTATTTGAACAAACAAGTAAGAGAGCCAGTCATGCAAGACAGATCAGGAAAGAGAAAACAAGTCAAAGAACCACACACGTACTGTTTACCCTAAAATATGGGTAGCAATTAAACTTAGGATAAGGTCTTAAAGATATGTGATTTAGTCCATACTAATTGATAAGCAATAAGATAAATATATGATTTAGGTGAACAAGATAGATCAAACCCAACGTCTCAGCAGGCCTCGACCTCGAGCCAAAATAGCCTCGAGAAGGATTCGGATGAATAGTAGGATAAAGTAGAGAGAATATTATAAAGCTAAAGAACGATTCTGATGAGAGATGAGCACAAAAAGTAAGAGTGTATATTTTTTGCCAATGATTGATGATTTTTACAAATGAATGGGCTCACCTTTATATAATAGGGGAGTCCCAAATAAGGTACATTCCTATTTCTAGAAAGGAATCTAATTTGTACAGCTGTCTAACCGTCTTGTACGAATTCGTACAAATCTGTTCCGGGATTTACGCCTTGAGCTTTGTGCCATTGCGGGAATCTCGCCCATTCTGTTATAAACCCATAACAGCATTATCTCGAGGTAGGCCATACTCGGCCCTAGTATCGTGTGCTTCGTTCCTCGAGCCTTGCACTCCATCGTCGGGTTCGAGCTCGATCTATTGATCTCGCTTGACCTAGTTCAAACTCGGGCTCGGAGCGGCTCCTCGACCTCACGAAATAGGGCTTACCTGATTTCGACGGTATACAATTACAAGTCAAAGAACCAACATATTATTCCAATCCAAGCATTAAATGATCCATATCATCTCTATCATGATACAATATCATATTAGTTTGGTAGGCATCAGAACATACAGTGATAAAATATTTTAGGAGCCACTTTCTTTGGCCAATTAGCCAGAAAAGCCTCAAATTGAAAGAAGTATCATAATAAGGCAACAATGTGCATGAAGTTCACTAGTGCAACAGAAAAAATCAAAACCATGCTTTTACTGAAGCTTACCCCACCTGAAACAACTGACAAAACTAGTATTCTTCACATAAAAGGGAGAGGCTAAACAGAGCCACAACGGAAGCTTGCAAGACTGTATCATGCTAAAAGTGCAAATAATAAGAACTAGATTTCAAAGTTGAAAAAGATTTTGCAGACAATATTTATTGAATCAGAAATATTCAGAGAAGTTGAGATGTCTGACCAAAGAAGCTCAGACGATGCACAGAGTAAATTAAGAACGATATATTTGACAAAGCTGCAGCTTAATCTTAAGCCCGAACTATGCGCAAGCGGTAAAATCATCTATCATGATAAAGGCTTTGAGAGTTTATTGATTTTTCAAACTTAAAGGGTCATTGATGGCTGATTGTTTGCATTCTGTAAGATTTCCGGATACCATTTGTGGAATTTTATACGCGAATATCAAATGCCCAAATATTCAAATATCATAAAAGCAACAATAGTTAGTAGAAGAATCTACACTCTGGCTAGACAATAGAAAATGCAGAAGTCATAAATTTTTACAGACTTTTTTTTTTTGATAAGTTTTACAGAGTTACTGATAAAGCAACTTCCAAGTGAAAAGGGAATCGTGAAAAAAGAAAGTAGCTTAAGCAAACAAAAACGTACCCGTTGCTGCATGATGCACTCTTAATCAATAACATCCATTGTGCTCTTCATATTTTAAGCACAAACTCAGACCTTGTCAGCGACAAATAAAAAAATACTCCCTCTGTCCCAATTTAAGGGAAGGTGTTTGACTGGGCACGAAGTTCAAGAAATAAAGGAAAACTTTTGAAACTTGTGGTCCAAAATAAACCATAAAAATATGTATGGCTAGAAATCATCTCATTAAGGGTAAAAAGGAAAATTTGAAGTTGATTTGTTCCTAAATATAGAAATGGATCATTCTTTTTGGGACTGACTAAAAAGGAAAGAATGTCACATAAATTGGGAATAGTAACAAGTTCTCTTCCAACGCAATGTAGTAACCTATCTTTTGTCCAGGTCTAAGAGTCAACTTTTAAAGAACAATTAAAGTACTACTATGAGTTTTCAGTTCTCACAAAGTAGATATAACTGCGACCTTCAGACTCAATGCAAAATGCCAGAACAATTGACAGAGGTCTCATCATCCACGTCAATTCCATCCTTCTGCATCATATCTAGGATGTCCTGTGGACTTTCTTCTCTTGAGGTTTGCATTCTAAGCAATGACTTGTACACTTGCAAATTAGCAAGACGAAAATGTCTAAGAGTCTTAAGAAACTCTATAGCATTCTCAAAATTTCTAGTTTCTTCGAAATATTCTGCAATGGCGACAACAATACTTGGTGAAGGCCTCCAATCATAATGTTTTAGAGCAGCAAGACCACTTTTCAAGGCATCAATAGCTTTATCCATTTGTTGACTTCTTATCCAGCCCTCCACCAGTATCTCCCAGGTTTTAGAATTTGGACATCCACCTTTCTCCAACGTGCGATAATGTAATGATTCAGCTTTTTCCACTGATCCATTTCTCATGTATCCACCGAGAAGTATGTTGGAGACCCTAATGTCATATGTCCTGCATTGAGACTCCCATTCTGCAAAAATTCTCTTGGCTTCTCTCATGTCGCCAAGCTTCACCAAAGATGACAAGATACACATGTAATTAGCACAAGTCATTTGGGAATTTATGGCTTTAGAAGCTTCCCAGACCCGAAGTACTCCATCTTTGTTATTCAAGGAAGCATACTGCGTAATGAGAAAGAAGTAAGGACGGTGAGTACTTTTGGATATTTTCTTTTCAGCAATTTTTAGGGCCAAAATTGCCTTGTCTGTCAGTCCTGCTTTCATATAAATATTCGCTAATGTAGATAAAGAGGTCCATCCCACTTCTACATTTTGGTTGCTCTGCATTTCTTTGTATACCATCTCTGCTGATTCGACCCCAGAGAGCTCCCCACATGCGTCCATCCAGAAATTATAGGAGAGAACATTTAAGGATATTCGGTTTTGCTTCATTTGCAAAATGACAGATAATACTTTCTGGTACTGAGATGTAGCCATATAAAGCTTCATCATTTCATTAAACAGATGAGGGCTCAGAGCAAGTCCCAACCTGTTTATCTTTAGCATGAAAGCTTCAGCCTTCTCAGTGGACCTTTCTTTAACATAACAACGAAGAAGAGGGACGGAAGCAGCTTTCCGTAAAAAAGTGCTTGTTAAACTGTCAAAATATCTTTCAGCTTCTGTGCTACCATGTTCTTTAACAGTTAATTCCAATCTCATGGCGTAATCGGAAGCTAACATGTGAGATCTGTGTTGAGTTTCCATCCAGTTAAGTATCTGCAAATGAAGAAAAATAAAGATATGCATTATCGTCTTAATGTATCTTGCTTCATTACATGCACACTCGGATAAAAGGAGAAGAGACATTTCAAAAGAAAAGGTTTCGCAATTAAGAAAAGGTTTCGCAATTAAGAAAAGGTTTCGCCAAATCCTTACCAGCACTCCTCTATCAAGCATATAAAGCAAATATTAGCAGTATATAATTGTATATAAAATTATAAGCAAACAAGCATATTAGTGGAACATTTCCTTTCCTCGAATGCTCTTTCTAGAAAGTCATGTCTTTTTGCATGATTTTCTACTTTATGTCACACATGGTATCCGGGGTTTCCCACCACATCAATAATAATTTTTTACCTTCATAAGAAGAAAAAGAAAACTAGTAGCACAATATCAATAATATTTGACTGAATAGTAGTATAAAAATCACATAATCAAGCACCCACTTTTAACCCCTCAATTTTACAACAACAAAAGATATTTCTACCACCATCTCAGAAAGGAAACAATTGATTCATTTTATTGACTTAAAAAACCTTATTACAGCATTAATCAAGCACCCATAAGGAAAAAGTTCCTAATTTTTTTTCAGAAAGAGATACGTTAAATGTATTAGCATTCAAAATACATTCTAATGTCCAAATATTCTAGTCTCCAAATCCAAATTTTATTTCCAAAAGCTTAAAGATTCTATGTCCAATTTGAAGTTCGACTCTCGAGAGTATATTGTTATTAACATTATTAACTTAAGTAACCTCACTAAATCATCACATAATCAAGCACCAAGCATACGAAATTCTACAATTTTTGTTTAATTAAAAAAGGACCTCCAGAGCAGATTTGAAACGACGTCGTTTCACGAGCTTTCGGGTAATAATCCTGAGCTCGGGTTCTGAAACTTTACCGCCTTCATCCACCCATTTCTGAAGCACACTCCTCGTCGTGTTCACACCTGATGAAACAACCTTCAAAATTTGTTTTTTTAGATCAAACCCATTGGGGTAACTGGTGTTAAACGGCGTCGTTTTGTTGATTGAGCTTGAGCATGGTCTTGACAACACATATCTCCATGTCCATGAGCTGCCAAAAAAATGTACTTAATTTCCATTTTTCAGAAGTGACGAGACTGTACAAACAACAGAAATGGAATAAAGAGAGAAAAGGGTGTTTCGTACCATTGAAATCTTGAAAGATTGAAGCCAACTACCTTGAATAGCATTTTTAGAGCTTCCTACTTTCACTTCCGATGTTGTGAATAGGCTACTTCTGGTTCCTTTTGAGTGTTTTGTTTGGGTTTTGCGGTGTGTTTTAGCAGAAATCATTTGTTTTTGAAAATCCATATATGTGTTTGGTAGGGAGTGAAATATTTTTGGGAAAATGTTTTTCAATTTTTCCGTTTGGTTGGTTCAACTACCTGTTTGGTCATAGATTTTCTCAAAATAAATTTAAATTTTATTTGACAAATACATATTTGGTCATAACTTTTGCCTATATTTTGGCAAAATCCCAAATTCCAAATGTCAAATTCCAAAACCAGCTCAATAGTCGGTTTTGGGCCAAAATCTCAAAACATATATAATAATATACATACATATTTTTCCAAAATAAAGTTGGGAAATATGTTTTGAAAACGTATGTTCAAACACATGTTCATCTTCAAACCAAACTTCATCCAAATCAAATTTTTCAAAATAAATTTGGGAATCTATGACCAAACGCTAGCTAAATGTTTTGGAAAATATTTTCCAAATGTTTTCCTTAGCAAGACAAGGGAAAACATTTTCCAAAAACTTCTTCCCAACCTTCCCCACCCTCACCAACCTACCTCACACCCCCACATTACCCCACTCAATGCCTACCCACCCCACCCCCTCTCGCCAAAAAGATTTTTGTTTTTAAATTTTAGTTTCCTTTCTGTCACCACCAACCCTACAACCACCCCCCTTACACAAACACAAAAAAATCACCTTTTTTTGTGATTTTCAAATTTCTATTTTTTTTTGTACAACACCCACCCCACTGGCCCTCCCCCCTCCCGCACAAAAAAAGTTTATTTTTTAATTTTTTTTTGTAATTTCAAATTTCCTGTTTTTCGTTTTTTTGCACCCCTGCCCACCCCCACCCTCACCCCCCTCCAATTTTTTTTTTAAATTTATATTTTCAATAAAGTTGAAGAATGACTAGATATAATACTAAACATATTTTTACTCAATGTCTTAAATCTCGTCCATTTTAACCCCTTCATTAAATGTGTTAAACATGAGTATTAAGTTGTATTAAATGCGATGTGCACAGATAACCATTAATAACACACGTTTTTACTTTTGTGCCACTGTTTTAAGTGTCTTTAGTCTTTAGCCAATGCTTTAATAATTTTTTATCCACATGGACGAAAATACCCTTCTGTTATAAGCTTATACCTACGCCCCTTATTAACGATCAACAGCAACAGCAACTCAAACTAACATAACTAACTTGCAGAGGTTGTGATCGTTCAAAATTGCATAAGCTTCTCTTCCGATTTCAAACAAGAGAATTCAATTTTCTCGTCCAAAATTCAACATAAAATTACAATAAGTTATGCTTTTGTGCGTTTGTGTTGATTTTTATTTCATTACTAGGAATTGGATGCTAGGAATTTGATTTTTTTGCTTTTCTGGATTGATAACATTAAGGACATCGCGTCCTTAACTCTGTGATTATTCTATAAATATTGAGGACATAATGTTAAGGATTTGGTGTTCTTAACATGACTGTTGTTCCCAATATTAAGGACATAGTGTCCTGATTTTGCAAATTGTATTGAAAAAGTTAAGGACACAATGTCCTTAACTTTTTTGCTGTTGTTCTGAATATTAAAGACATAGTGTCCTGATTTTGCAAATTGTATTGAAAAAGTTAAGGACACAATGTCCTTAACTTTTTTGCTGTTGTTCTGAATATTAAAGACATAGTGTCCTGATTTTGCAAATTGTATTGAAAAAGTTAAGGAAATGGACTAACAAGAACAAAAGTTAAGAACAATAGGTCTTGAACTTACAGTTACAAGTTCAATAGTTAAGGACAATAGGTCCAGAACTTAGACTAACAAGCTCAAAAGTTAAGGACAATAGGTCCTGAACTTAGACTAACAAGCTCAAAAGTTAAGGACAATAGGTCCTGAACTTAGACTTACAAGCCCAAAAGTTAAGGACAATAGGTCCTGAACTTAGACTAACAAGCTCAAAAGTTTAGGAAACTTGGTCCTGAACTTACAGTTACAAGTTCAAAAGGTAAGGACACTTGGTCCTGAACTTCGAGTTCCAAGTTCAAAAGTTAAGGACACTTGGTCCTGAACTTCGAGTTCCAAGTACAAAAGTTAAGATACTTGATCCTCAACTTAGACTTACAAGTTCAAAAGTTAAGGATAATTAGTCCTCAACTTAGAATAACAAGCTCAAAAGTTAAGGACAATAGGTCTTGAACTTACAGTTACAAGTTCAAAAGTTAAGGACACTCTATCCTGAACTTGAAGTTAGAAGTTCAAAAGTTAAGGACATTTGGTCCTGAACTTCGAGTTCCAAGTTCAAAAGTTAAGGACACTCTATCCTGAACTTGAAGTTAGAAGTTCAAAAGTTAAGGACATTTGGTCCTGAACTTCGAGTTCCAAGTTCAAAAGTTAAGGACACTTGGTCCTGAACTTAGACTTACAATCTCAAAAGTTAAGGACACTTAACTTTAGGAACTGAAAGCTCAATACACTTAGTCCTAAATTTAAAACTACAAGTTCAGGACACGAATGTAAGCAATTAAGAAATAATGAATACATTTAGGAACTTATGCTAAATGAATACAAGCCCAAAAGTTAAGGAAAATAGATCCTTAACTTACAGTTTCAAGTTCAAAAGTTAAGGACAATAGGTCCTGAACTTCGAGTTTCAAGTTCAAAAGTTAAGGACACTTGGTTATGAAGTTAGACTAACAAGCTCAAAAGTTAAGAAACTTAGACTAACAAGCTCAAAAGTTAAGAAACTTAGACTAACAAGCTCAAAAGTTAAGGACAATAGGTCCTGAACTTAGACCAACAAGCCCAAAAGTTAAGGATAATAGGTCCTGAACTTAGACTAACAAGCTCAAAAGTTAAGGACACTTGGTCCTGAACTTAGAGTTACAAGTTCAAAAGTTAAGGACACTTGGTCATGAACTTACAGTTCCTGTCCTTAATTTATACAACAATTGTTGTATAAATATGTCCTGAATTTCCCATTTTCTTGACTTGCAAGATGAAAACAATATGTATTGTAGTTGCTTTTAATGGTAGATGGACTGCAAACTATAAGTATCTTGATCATCAAACAAAGCTTGTTCATGTACCTGAGGCAATTCGATTTGAATATTTCATTAAACAGGTCTTTGAAGTTATTGAATTGGATAGAGAAAAGTTTGAAGCAATGATATGGTTTGATATCAACTTGGGAACAAGCAAGGGAATGCTTGTATCCAAAGATTTAGATCTTCACACATGTATAGAGTTACTAAAAAGTCATTCACTCTTCAAGGGCTGTCGTTTCATTGTTGATGTTTCAGAAATATTTTTTGGTTCTACAAGCACCTTTGAACATGCCAACATAGAAACTCAACATGACAATCAAGACAAATGCCAACAGATAATGGAAATAGATATGGTTGAAGCTCAACCAATAACTGAAGAGGTGCTTCAAACATTTGATTCTATTCAAGTGGAAGGACAAAACATTATAGATTTTGACAACGAACAAGCTTTGGGTATTCAAGTCTTAGAGAGTGCACCGGTAATAGAAGAAGTTGCTGATAAAACCTCTACTCAACTAACTAGACAAAGCTCGAATTCGAAACAAAAAGAATCCCCAACTACGATATTAAGAGAAAATGCTTCGTTGGATGAAATAAAAGTGGGATCAATATTTGACAAAAAGAAGAGTATAACTAACTGTTTTTCGAATATAGAAATTAAAGGATATTTTGAATTCAAGTTTGTTAGATAAAGCTCAAAAAGATATTCATTGAAATGCAATGATGATAGGTGTAGGTGGTGTGTGCGTGCTTTCAGAATTAAAGATTCAACACTGTTCAAGATAGTAAAGATTTAGAAAAATCATGACTGCTTAGTTAACACTATGAAAGCTGATCAAAGGCATGCAACTTCAAAGTTGATTAGTGGTTACATTATTGACAATCTTCGAGACCCAAGGTTTGAAGTTATACCAACCTTTGTCATGGCAGAAATGCAAAAATTGCATGGACTAGACATTGGGTATCACAAGGCGTGGCGTGCTATTCAACGTGCTTCAGCATTAATAAAAGGAACTCCTGAAGAGAATTATGAATTATTGTCTTCATACTTGTATATGATGAAAAGTTAAAAACCCGGGAACATATACTAACATAAAGATAGACGACAACAAGTAAACAATCAAAAAGACCCGGGAACATATACTAACATAAAGGTAGACGACAACAAGTAAACAATCAAAAAGAGTTTATTAGTCTATTTTATCAAATTTAGGACGCAGTGTCCTTAAATTTGATATATGCAATAAAGAAGTTAAGGACGTGATGTATTTAACTTTGATGTGTGCAGTGAAAAAGTTAAGGACATGGTGTCCTTAACTTAGAATTACAAATTCAAAAATTAAGGACATGGTGTCCTTAACTTTTGAACTTGAAAATCGAAGTTCAGGACTACATGTCCTTAATTTCTGTACTTGTAACTCTAAGTTAAGGACCAAGTGTCCTTAATTTGTGAGCTTGTAGCTTGAACTTTAGGATTTCATGTCCTTAACTTTTTAACTTGTAACTCTAAGTTCAGGATTGCATATCCTTATTTTTTGAAATTTAAACTCTAAGTTCAGGACTACATGTCCTTATTTTTTGAACTTGGAACTCTAAGTTCAGGACTTCCCGTCCTTAAATTTTTAACTTGTAAGTCTAAGTTCAGGACTACGTGTCCTTAACTTTTTAACTTGTAACTCTAAGTTAAGTACTACCTGTCCTTAACTTCTGTTAACCTTCTGTTATACTGTATTTTCAGGTATCTTTATATGTTTTATGCATATGGATCAACAATAGCTGGTTTTAATTATTGTAGAACAGTGATTGCTATTGATGCAACTTTTTTTGAAGTCAAAATTTCGTGGTGTTTTAATGATTTCAGTTTCAAAGGATGCAAATAACCAAATATTCCCACTAGCTTTTGGAATTGCAGAATATGAAAATAACAATTCCTATGAGTGGTACTTTAGTGAGCTTCGCAATGCAATTGGAAGCCGTAACAATTTAATGTTTTTATCAGACATGCATCAATCTATTGCACATGGCATTGCAAAGGTATATCCTGAAAGCCACCATGGTATTTGTATCTATCATTTTGAGCAGAACCTAAAGCGAAGGAAAGTGAAAAGTGAGGTCATAAAACTTTTTCAAAGTGCTGCAAGAGTATACAGACGCAAAGAATTTGATCTATACATGTCAGATATAGCAAAATTTGATAAGAAGACTTTTGATTACTTGTGGAAGAACCACCGGAAAGGTGGACACGTTCTTGTAGTCTACGACGAAGATATGACATTCTCACAACAAACATAGTTGAGTCAATGAATTCTGTGCTATTAGAAGCAAGGGAGATGCCTATATTAAGAATGATGGATTTCATCCAAGTGAAGCTACAACGTTGATTTTATGAAAGAAGAAATGAAGCAGAAGGAACTTTTTATGACGTTTCTTGTTGGGTAGAAGAGGAATTGAAGAAAAGGATAGATTTAGATTTACTTTAAATGTAAGTATTTATGTTCTATGTTTAGCTTATTATTTTAAGGCAAAATGGCTTTCTGGCCACTTAGATTTGTACCGGATTTTAAAGCCGATATTCGAACTTTAGATTTTCCCATTTGAACACTCAAAATCACATTTTCGGTAACTAATAAACCTATTTGACCGTTGACCATGCACATGTGGCAATGACATAGATGATGTGGACAAGGTGGGTGCAAGTCACGAAAATTACGCATGTAACTCCAATAATTTTGATTAAAAAAAAATTTAGAACATCAAAAAAATTTTAAAAAAAAAGAAAATAAATCAGGCCCACTTCTTTTTCTCCATTATCGTCCTCCCCCACCTCCCCCTTCTTTTCTTTCTCCCCTCTGTTCTTTTTGCAATTGGCTTCATCTCTACCATTTTTTTGCGGATCTCTGCCTAGTTGGGCTTCAAATCCCCCGATTCAAGACACCCAATTTAGTAACGACAATTATGTACTTATGCCACCAATTCAAGAATCAACAATACCAGCACCTTCACCACCACCACCCTTCTCCTCCTCTAGTCGTATGACCGGAGGTGGCTGCATTCGAGTGAAGTTCGGAAACAATTCAGCTCATGTGAGGATTGTATGTATTCA
Source organism: Nicotiana paniculata (assembly GCA_005239505.1). Lineage (NCBI taxonomy): Eukaryota > Viridiplantae > Streptophyta > Magnoliopsida > Solanales > Solanaceae > Nicotiana > Nicotiana paniculata. The sequence goes on along the minus strand of ML301825.1, from coordinate 11,919 downwards.
ATTGTCGTGGAAGAAAAGAAAGTAACTGTGGCTTCCGTTGAATTGTTTTAGGATGTATTTCCTTCCATTCTTGTCTAGCAGCAGCAATATATTGTATGAATTCTATACCAATGTTTAAATAAAATATTTTGTTTACAGGCAAGAATTTTAGCTCTGAATGCATCATACTTCTTGAAAGCTGGAGGTCACTATCAATCAAGGTTTGTACTATATTGTAATGAGGTGATGAATGAGTGTCAAATTAAATAAGGAAGTTATTAGCAAGAATGGAGGAAAATAATGGAGGTGGGTGAACGGAGAAGATAGGAGAGCTGGGTGAAAAGTGTCAGGTCTTTTTCTCTCTTTCTTTTTTCTTTTTTTTTTTTTAATTTATAACTTCTTTTTTGGTTATTTAGTATTTAAGAATATGACCCACAAATAACACATGTCAAGTGATAAATGGTCTAGTATATGACGTGTTGTACATGTAAGCGCAATTGATATACACACACTACTGGATGTATTTATTTGTACTCATTCCGTCAAGTTCGAGTGTTCAAATGGGAAAATCTAAAGTTCGAATCTCGGCTTTAAAATCCGATACAGGTCTAAGTGGCTAGGAAGCCATTTCGCCTTATTTTAATGATAATTTAATNTGTCAAGTGATAAATGGTCTAGTATATGACGTGTTGTACATGTAAGCGCAATTGATATACACACTATTATATGTATTTATTTGTACTCATTCCGTCAAGTTTGAGTGTTCAAATGGAAAAATCTAAAGTTCGAATATCGACTTTAAAATCCGGTACAAGTCTAAGCGGCCAGGAAGCCATTTCGCCTAGCCCTTTTATATCTCAACAATAATTTATGAAGTCTCATTATGAAAAAAAAGAAGTTAAATGAGGGTCTTTTTTCGGAAATAAAAAATATGAGGGTCTTTTTTCACTAAAATAACTAAGAAATCAATTACGCCTCCTATCAAGTGTAAAGCATGAATCACGCCAAGTTAAATCTTCTGCTGAATTAAATGGACAAACAAGAAATGCACTCTTCTTCTGCAACAATGGAAGAAGGTACTGCTTTGTTTTCTGCAACAAACACGACTCAATCTATAGAAGATGCACTGCTTTGTTTTCTTCTTCGGAGAGCTCTCTTCACTCATATGCCCCACTAAAAAGTTGTCATTCTCAAGCACGTTTTAACTAAATTTACAAGGCAAAATCTCTCCTGCTAAGAACTCTTAAAAGCACCCAATGTCCAAACACTACTCATAAAGCATTCTACTACTAAGCACTCACCCTACATAGATCTAGCAGTTGGCACTGATTAGGAAACATGACTGCCATATACAATTTCATCAATTGGTGTTAAAGCTGCAGCTCAAGCTGCTCAACTAGCAAAAGAACACTAAAGTTATGCAGGTTACATAAAATATTTCCCACAATCATTCAGATTACTAGAACAATCACTCCATTGGAGTAGGTCCCCCCTCTTCCATAATACTAATAGTATCGGAGTGAACACTTCCAAGCATAACTGCTGTGAGCATCAACTTTCCAGCATCAGGATAATCCTTGTGCTGCATCAGGATATTCTCCACAGAGGATCCCATGTTCTTTAAATTCGCATGGTCAGAATTTTCTAGCCTCAGCGGCAGCACATCCTGGAAATTGCCCTCAAAAGTTTCCGCTTTTGGGCCATAGCACCTGCTGGAAGCCTGAAAAAGAATGGTGTCTTTTAGAGTGCTCAAAGTCTCTTCATCACTCCACCCCTCATCTACAGATGCTTGATACAGTTTCTCCCAGCCGTCCTGATTGGAGGCATTTCTCCAGCAGTCCTCCAAGAGGCTTGCATTAGACTTGATAAAGGAGGAGCTCGTCCAAGCAAAAACATCAAAAACTCTCAAAGAAAGCTCCCTATTCTGAATTTTAAGGCACAATTCAATAAGGTCCACCGAGGGCAGAAGTCGCTGGCGAATATTTTGCCTTTCATCATCCGGAAGGAGTTTCATTATTTCTTCCTGCAAGAGAAGTAAAATTGACAATAAGAGCAAAGAGAGAGAGAGAGAGAGAGAGAGACAGGATATTCATCTATCAAAGATCCCTTGCCACAAGGGCCAACTGGACCATTAAACGAAAAAAACTAGAAAACAATAACAAAATCGGAAAGCGGGCACTGACCGGTTACATTTGCTAGGTTGGGACACTGAATAAAAAGAAACATCTCTATCTAATATCCTATTAGTTATTCATATCTCTCTTCTAGAAAAGCTGTCTCTGGCTGCTTCTAGTTTCACAAGTTGTGGTACTTCTGAAGTCGGCCAATACATAGATTCAGCACGCTGTCCAGACTTTTACCTTAATTAATTCCATAAATATTTCAAAAAAGAGTCTTTTATTTTTACTTTATTACCAAACATTAGCCTGCGATCTTCTTCCTCTACTTCCATAACTACGGGGATTATGTTCCACATGCCTACTTATCTTGCCTCACGTTTAGAATTTTGGAAGTATTTGTTACAACTAAAGTCCACATCAACTCTTTTGTTTAATCTTGTGGATTAATATGTAGGCAGTTACAATACCAAGTCTGACGTGAGTACATGACAAAAGATTATTACGGTTCTGCAACTAAATCATGGCAGACAATACAACATAATTTCATATCCATATTAAGAGGTAGATGGACCATATTAAGATAGAATTTGAGTAGCCACTGCTAGTATTATCACTATTTTCCTAATAATCTGTAATGTTATCATTGTGCGACAAGTTATGTTCACAAAAGAGCAATTTCTACTGAGATGACAGAAATCCCCAGCTCGAATAACCAAATAAGCAAAAAAAAATTAAACTGATACCTGCAAGTTCAGAATCTTCAAATCAGCCTCTATGCGCTTCACCTTTGTTTCAAAATTAGCACTTCTTCCTGCCAAGAGATGAAGTAAATGTAAGTTGTCATCAGTAAATAGCATAGAAGCAATACAAAAATAATAAACTGGAAACATGAAATTTGTTGAATTCTAAAGGTTAAAAGTCCAACCGACATGGAAAATGAAGAAGATGAAGAATGTCAACAAGGTCAAATAATTATAACCAGTCTGGAATCAACAGATATAATTATCATCCAAATTTACTATTTGGTTTTCAAATGGAATTAGCAAACTTCATAAAATTCTCAATTTCTTTATTTTTCAATACCATAGCTTATGGCAGTCCATATATTCCTCCCTGAAGAAAGAGAACACTAATCATAGATAGATGTAGATAATGCAAAAGGAAGAAAATGAACTTCCTGAGTCAAGGTAATTCCTGAAAACAACTCTCCACCTGCTGAACAGCGGTGCTGTTCTTTATTGAGAAAGCTTAAGATGAGTTGTGTAAACTTCAAAAGCTTTAGAGATTATTTCTGAGTCTCGAACAAACACTACACCTCAATTTCAAACAAAATTGTGAAATGAGTCCGTTATAACCATTCAGCTTTATTCCGCAGTCCAAGTCATTCCACTACTACTTTCCTTACAAATTATTTTAAAGAATCAAACTTTCATAAAGATGTCGATGTATTGGGGATAAAACACGATGATGTTTGTTTTCAATTCTTGTCCTCCCACATTCATTTGGAAAAAGCACCAACCTCAAAAGATATTGGCCTTGCATCGATTTGGATCCAATCTTAGCTAACTTTTGTGCTCACAATTACATAGTCAAAGGAAAGAATACCTGCCAATGCTGCTATCTTCGAGAGATTCAAAAACCGCTTTCTTTCCACCAAACTTGTTTCTACGGAGGGGTCAAATGAATAGGTTCCATCATCCATAAAGGAGCTATCATCCGGTGAAAGAGACAAAACATGTAGAGTTTCAGAAGCTTCAGAAAATTGACGAAGAAATATCTCGTGAAGCCAAAGGAGATCCTGATGCTCTTTTAAAAATATCGCTAGTTCTTCCTGAAACTCCTCCCCAAGTCTCATTAGCTTAGAAAACTGTTTGTTGTCATATAGTTGTTGAAACACGAAGTAACTAAAGCCTCGTTTAGGTCCCATGCTGTCATGCTGCACAAGAAAAGGCTTATTATTACACAGAAGTAGGCAGACATCTAAAGAAGCAAAACACACGCAGAACACATAATATTTACCATAAGATTTTTAAGAAGTTCAGTATTGTTGAGATCGCAGCATATACTCCATAGAGTTTTGTAACCTTCGTGTCTTTTTGCAATAGTCAACAAGCCTGAGGAAAGTTTTCCAAAAATCTCCGACTTTTGCTCCTCAGCTCCTTCGCCCAAATGCTGCATGCATGAATATGTTTGAGCAAAAACAATGACTGGGATAAGACATCATGCTATATTCCTTTTCAAGAATTTCTTATCCTTAGGTAAGTCTTTATTACATGTATGAATACTAACAGACAAGTAAGGGGAGAAAAAGAAGCTTTTTTTTTGGGTGGGGATATCTTCTTGTACATAAATCAAACCTTCGACGAGAATTGAATAAGAGGTAAAGAGAGATCTACCTGCAGTTTGCCTTCAACAACGTCTTTCACTTGCTGGTAAAGGCAGTCCAAGAGTGCATCTCTTCTATTACAATACTCATCTAACAGACTTTTGTGTCCTTCGCCACGCTCAACTTTTGCATTGACAGCACCAGAATACGCTTCCAATAATATATCAGATAGCACTTCAAGGTGTGAATGAAAATCTAATATTTTGGTATCATCCAGGGAATTATTTTCCTTCACCAGTTGAAGCATAAAATGTGCAAGGTTCCAGAGCCCATTCCGCACCTTTTCTTGACAAGTCCATGGTGTCAAGCCCTCAAACGGAGGATACCAAAGGTCATTTTCATTTCTGTAAGTCATGGCTGTGCGAAGCAAAGTCACACAGGCACTGGAGAGTTCACATGTTCTTTGGAAGAGAACAGCAACTGTCATCTTTTCGCTGATAATGTAATCTAGGTCTCTCTCTAAGACATAGAAAAATTCTTCAAGATCTGAGACCTTACTGTAGAAAACTTCAGCATTATCCCTATCCATCAAAAGAACTGTTCTTCGGCGAGCTCTTTCACCAACTAATTGGATGACATCCCACAGGGAACCCGACACTGACATCTCAGTAGTTGAATAAGAGCCAGCTCCTGAGGCACGGTTCTGATTGAGCATGTTCTGCAGCTCCCTCAATTGAATCATGCCGGCAAGCTTTTCACCATGTTCCATGATAATTTGCAAAGCATGCCCTGGCACAGAATTTAAAACTCTTAGGACTGATGGTTTCTAGGAGAACAAGATCATTAGCATATAAGGGGCACATAGAAGCAAGTGGACAATATGCTTTTGCAGTCATTAACTTATGCTGTTGGAACTTGGAGTGACCTGACTTAAGACTAGCGAATGGCATCCTTGGAATACCTACTTACTAATAGCAGCAAAAAAGGCTGCAATTGATCATCTAACTTAGATCATTCAAGGACAACTGGAAGCTAGATTGTCTGACTGGCTTTTCAGAACCTGTGATCTCCTAGAGCCATCAAACAAGAAACCAAAAACCAACTTTCCACTTCTTAGTTTCATATATTGAAAACATTTGACCAGCCATTCACGAGTAGTAATGGCAGGAGAACCGGATCCAGTGATGGCATGAAAAGATGAGTGACAAGGACTACTAAAAGAGTATCAAGACCGCTGCTTACTGGCAAGTTCAATGCTTTAACTGCCAGTAAAGATTGCCAATTGTCAGCATCAATTTGAACAATTCAGGCCTTCAAACCTACTTTTGCAGAAAACCAGCTAATGCAAGCCATAACTTACAAGGATGTACGGTAATTCGAGACTGGCTCATGAATTTTCCAGTCAAACATCTTTCTCCTTTCTCAAAAATTTGTATTCACCTCCATTATCGTTTCATTCAAATTTAGTTCTAAAGGAAGCCACCAATAACATTTAACCTACTTACTCGCGTAGCATGTACTGCGCAGTGCGGAGAACGAGATTCTAATGAAATTACTAAGAAGCTTCCCTCCTATTCCCTTGTTCAGTTCCCAGTACAAAATTGCAATTTCATGCTGTAAAAACTGCTTTCAGTGTAGCAAAAACCATTGCTTATGACTAAACCCTTGTCTACAAAACCAAATGACACATATCCATATTTAAATACATAAAAGTTCTCATTCGTAATATAAAGCATTCTGTTTTTCCAGTCACTATCACCAAATTTAAATGGAACTATCCATTGACACACATTTTACTGAAACCATATCCATTAACTAGATTACAATAATGTCAAACAAGCTTATATTTTGCAGTTGCGATGCATTTGACTCCATAACAGAGGATTTCTGTCTGCTTGAATCTCCAAGCTATACGAGTACAATTATGAGAAGGGCCTTTTTACTAATTCTGGGAGGCTTGCCAAGGCATGGTTGGAATGGGCTTTCCTTGATAAGGAACTCAGCCATACCAACCAAATGAAAGCATACAAAGTGTTAAAACTGGAATGCCCTTCTAGCTAATTCTACATGCAATAAATCATGCCAAAATTTGGGTGCGTTTGGTATGGCGCAAGTTATTTTTCAAGAAAATGTTTTCCATGCGGAAGTCATTTTCCGGTGATTGGTGACCATCCAAGGAAAATATTTTCCATCAAAACATGGAAATGACTTCCATCACTTATAGACAGAAGTCATTTTCCGTATAACTTTAAATTTCAAACTGGAATGCCTTTTAGAAGAAATTATTTTCCGGGGACAATGACTTCCGCCATACCAAACACACATTGTTCAACCACATTGGGAAGCCTAAGAGGAAGAAGCAAAACATAATACGGAGAAGAGGTCATACTCTGTCTAAAACATAGTTCTTCATGGCACTTAGATAAAGCAAGGAACTGAAGGAATCTTTTATGCTTCTGCTGCTTCTCAAGAAGTTGTGAGGACACGACAGACGAAGCCACAATCTCAGCACCCCTGGTGGTTGTCCAATGTTTTGCAAGGGTATCTACAATTGATTTGCTTGTCCTCGCAAATACATTTGTTTCCCCCTCTCTTTCAAATGCCCCTGAGGTCTTCAACTTATCGAAAGCACCATCCGCATGCCCAGATAAAAGAAAATCATGGAAAAGCTGATTTAGCAAAGCTTCAGATTCTTCATCTTGAGCATTTCGACGTGCAATTCCAGTAAGACCAAGCCTTTGTCTATCTCCAGCATCCCATGCTTCTGAAGTCGCCCTTCTTGGAGCAACATTACCCACAAAAGATAGGTTTTTCCTCTCTTCCAGCGATGACCTCTCATTAGAGCTTCCTTTACGTGACAAACTTCTCTCCGGTGGTTCAACTCCACCAATTAAAACCGCCCTCTCAGGAATAGCCCAAACTCCAGCTTTTTCAGTTAGTACAGCCCAAGCTCCATCCTCGCCATCATCTGAAGAAGGGAAAACTGAAGCATCAAGAACTCTTCCAGCATCATATGGTAGATCAAATTGATAAAGCCGGGTAGAGTTTCTCCAGTAATGTGAGACAGTTGCAGTGCCATCACCAGAAAGAATGATCACTGAACCAGCTGGCTTACCCCCAACCTTCAATCTCATAGAGAATAAAAACTCTTCATCCTCAACTCTAGCTTTAGGAATTATCACTTGGATAGGAGCTTTTTTCTCTAAAATCCTTTCATGTGGCTGCACACATTCGGAAGAGACATTCACCCCAGATTTATATTGCATGGTTAGAAGTGAATACTCAGTGTAGCTTGAACTGGTGACCCGGTCCTTGCAAAAGATCGCAATGAGAATAGTAATAACCTTGCCATCATTATCAATCTCCAAATCTAGAGGCCAGATTCGCTTCTGCCCGGCCAAATCCTTCTGGATACCCAGATCACCATCAGTGCCAACAATTTCATGAGTCCAGATCATAGAAACATTGAAAGAGGCAGAAAGTTTAATAGAGAAACATTGTATTTCATGATCTGTCAATAAAAGAAACTGCCGGTCGGACTGGGACAGAGACTGCCAAACCAATGACCTAGGGTAGCCCCTGCCTCCAAAGAATTGCCCACCATCACTTCCTTTAGAGCTCTTACTTAACATGTCCTGACAAATCTTTCTGCGTTGAATTCCACTGGGGCTGCAGATAAATTGCCAAAGCTCGCCATTAGAACTACAAGCAAGAGCAACAGAGGCATGACTGTGTTGGGTCTCAGGGACAGCACAAGCAATCAGACAGTTGAGAGAATTTGAACGAGATACGCTGCTCCCAGGTTTATTCTGCTGATGTGACTTGGTCGGGGTGCCCTTCACATCAGAAGTAGAAAAACTTATCTCAGACTCCTCAGGGAAACTAACTACTGGTTCATTCCGAGCCGTAGAGTAGATATCTGGCCAGTATATGAGATTACGAGTTTTCCGATGACATGCAATAATACCAGCAGAAGTGCACTGTGGAACAACTTTATTGGTACTTTTATCCCAATTGATAAGACAAACTAACCAATCATTAGAAGATTTTCCAATATCTTCATTTCCGGACATTGTAGAAGGAAGATCAAGAACAACACAGTTCCTAGAAGCTGCTGGCGATAAGTAACTCCAGATAAAGAGTTTGTTTCCACATATAATCCACGCCAAGGAAGTTTCCTTATCCATTCCACCAGAGATGGATGCATTACCTTAACAAAAAGACATGTGCAATCTCAAAATCAATCACTCGACAAAATAACACTTCATTGTATAGCAGGTACTCAAAGCACTGAAATATTGGAACCTGGAACTCTATCTTAATTATGGAAAAAGTGGACACAACTAAGATAACTATTTTCCTATAACAGTACTGACAAAAGGTTTAAGCATACAAGATAAAGTACCAGCTCATTCACTAACCAGGAGCATGATTCTGAAGAAAAACCGCATGTTCATCACGTAGGACTTGTGGGAATTCTCCAACATAGACGGGCTGAATTGGATCGGTTTCTTCGCCTTTATCACTCTTCTTCCCAGGCGGAATTCTATGCCAATTGACAATCAATCACCATCTTAATCAGTTTCCATTCAAATATACTTCTACAACTTATATTCCCTATTAACAATCAACTAATGAAAAGTACAAATAAAATAGGCAACATTTGACACTAATATTTTAAGCTAGTAATGTATAGGTTAGTAAAATGAGCTAGTTAGCGAACGTAGAGCTACTCCATTTTACTTCACGGAGAGTACATAGGGAATCCAAGTGTTGGTCTGTAAAACACAGCAAATTGAACAACTTAGAAGATTTTCACTATCTGAAAACAACCACAAAAATAAATGAAGAAAAAAAAACAAAACTGATAAAATGAAAACAAAGAATCATTTAGCTAATTATAGTCGCATACGCAATCTGGCAGCAAAAGAAAGCAAAAAAACTAGGTAACTTCTTATCCACCTAAGCCTTATGGTGCTGGGAGGTAGCAGGTATCCAATAGAATAGTCGAAGTGCTCAACAATAGCATATGCAATCAATAGTAACAACGGGATTATTTAAAAGCAATTTCACGGTCTATAATATACCTATACTAGGAATTAAGAATAGTAAAATGAACATCAACAGTAATTCACTTTTTTACAAATATACACAATATGAGTGTCTCTATAGCAGTTCAGTTTATTTACACATATACACAATGTAGCAGGTAGCAGGTAGCGGGAGGAATTAAAAAGCAATTTCACGATATACAATATACATAAACAAGATATGTAAATTACGAGTAACAAGTAGCAATTCCTAATAAAATGAACATTAACAGTAGTTCACATTATCTAGACATATACACAATGTAAAATTTTGGAATTTGAGAGTGCGTGCGTGTTACCTGGCGAGAACAGAAAGACGGGAAGCCCAGGGAGCAGGAGTACCAGTGGTAGGGCGATTAGGGATAGAATTGTCATTTTCAGCCGTCCTTCGATTCTCCGTCAGCGGCGTCACCGGTGAGTCAGTAACCGTAGTAGGTTTACTCTTGCGAGCGGTGAAATTTGATCTCTTAGTTCCTGGAGAGAACATTTTGATTTGAAGAGTGAGAGTAGGGTTTTTTACAGGGTTTATAGGAGGAGAGAGAGAGAGAGTATTCGTGTTTTTGCGAGTTTCTTTTAATGGCGAAAGCTAAATATAGTCCTACTACTTCTGTAGGAGATTTGAAACTTGAAAGGAGAATCTGAAGAAGAGACTTGCAAAAAATTTTAAAATGTGGCAGCGGTTAGAGACTTTACTAGGGTGGCCTCTTTTATTTTTCCCATTTCAATTACTGTTTTTATTATTAAATAATTTTATTTTATTATTTATCCTATATTTTTTATATAATAAATTTTTTGTATCATAATTTATTTTACAATATTACAAGTTTGTCCTTCATATTGTTGGTGTGTGATATCATGAAATAATATCAAATGATACTATTTATCCAAACATTGTATTCATCAAACGATATAGTACAATGCAATACAATAACGATACATTATGAAACGATGTGTAACAACCATCCATACAAGCGGTAAAGATTTGACCATAAAAATAAATTCCTTTTTACCGAAATCTTTTTCACTTTTTTTAAATTGTTATTTGGCCAAAAAAAAATTTATTTTCACTTGAAGATAAAATTCATAATTTTTTTAAATTTAAAAAGAAATCCAAAAAGCTATTTTTTTCACTTTAGATCACTCGCAAAAATTCAAAAATAGTCTAAAATTATATTCATGTCCTAACACAACTCTAATTTTCAAATGTAATTTTCGTTGGAAAAAGACTTCACTTTATTCCGAAATTTTAAATGCCCACTTATTAACCTATATTATGTAAAGATTAGTTCGCCTTTTTTAAAAATAAATGGAAAAATAAAAAGGTTTTGAAACCCGCTAACAATAGTAGTACTAGTATATAAATTATTCAAATGGTTGATTTTATTGTCACTTTTGTATCCACTTTAATTTGAATAAAGTAAAAGTTTATTTTGTTTTTCATAATTGTGCGTAAACGAAAGGAAGTAAGATAGCATCCTGAAATACGTAAGGGGTTGCTATAAAGTATAAGAAGTATAGGGCTGGTATAAAAATTTAATACTTTGTTTGGTTAGTAAATCTGGTATAAGTTATCCCGGGATTAAAGATAGTGCCGGGATAATTTATACCTTCTTCTTATAAATGTCATTTTAATATAATATACCAAACTGTGAATAAAAAACAATATCAGGATAATTAATTCTAGCATAAGTCGTATTCAAACCAAAAAAGAATTATGTGCAGCATATGACGTATTTTCCTAATTTTTCATGTTTTCCAAGCTTTGTTCTTGAATTACGTTCTTAACTATAGTTGTTTTAGATTGATTATTATCAAAATAGTAGAAATTTCACATCATTGAGTAGCTTTAGTTTATCAAATTATTCTGAATATAAGCTTATTAGCTTGAAACATACACCAGTATGAAGCCATTTAAAAGCTGCTTAAGGATCATTTTGTTTTTATAATATCGGTAGTTTGATAGAGTCGCCTTTTTAAGATTTCTAAATATCATTGATTTGAGAATATTGTAGGTACTACTCTGCCTAATAAAAGGTGGAGTAATTGACTTATATCAATAACATAATTTCAAAAACAATTCATAAACAAAAATCGACAAAATTAGGAATAACAATAACAACATTTAGTGAAAAAAGAAAAGTTTACTAAAGAATATGGTTTGCCTTTTCATTCTTAATTATAAACATATTTTATTTGAGCAAAATCCGGTAAAAATGGTGATCACCAAAAGCTATGTAACTCAATCTTCAATAGTAGGATCAAACGCCACATTTCCATGTCCTTCACCAGCTCCGCCACCAAAACCACCCCCGCCGTTCTCACCGCTACCTCCTCCACCACCACCGCCGCCGCCACCGGCTCCATTGCTACCTGATCCGCCCCAACCACCTCCTACCCCCCCCCC